>CM064487.1:9158666-9259449 GCA_032716605.1 Paralithodes platypus | reverse complement strand
GACTTTTAAAGTCCAAAAACTGGTCATTTGGGCTGTTCTGGGAGGCCAAGTAAAATTCGAAATTCTAAACTAATGGTCCGATTTAAATTCTGTTTGCGCCATTCGATTCAGCGTGTCAAAGTGTAGGCTACAGCTGGCTACTTGTGGTATAAATTTGAACAATATCCATAAATAGATAACTCGTCTATGTTTTTTTTTTAAACTTTAACCCTTGTCTAGCGGGGGGTCTGTGGCCGTTTTGGGCCTTTTCAGGCCATTCTGACTGCTATATCAACCATCATTATCGCCGTCGGGCTCTCCTGTCCCTTCGTTCTTACGCTCGCCTTCAACAATTCCCATCTTTCCCTTCCCCCTTCGGTCGTTGCTACTTTTTCGTCTCACCCCCGTCTTGGTTCTCCGTTTTCTGTCCGCATGCTCTCGCTGCTCGCATCGTGCTCTTTCCCTGTTTCTAACGTCCTCCCTTTCCGCTTTTGCTCTTTTCCCCCCTGGCTTTTCCTTCGTCCTTCGGTTTGCCCTTCCATCCTCCCTTGTTCCAAGTCTTCTACTTCTCCCCTCGTTCTTCGGTCTCGTTTCTTAGATCACCTCTCTCTTCACGCTACAACCACTCCTGTGTTTACTGATGGCTCCAAGACGTCGGTAGGCGTGGGGTTTGCCGTCCTTTTTCCCACTTGCTCGTATTAATATTCTTTACCTCCCGTTGCCAGTATTTTAACTGCTGAACTTTATGCTATTTTTATTGCCCTCCGTATTATGTGTTCCTTCCCCTCCTCGTCCTTTACTTTGTTCTCTGATTCTCTCAGTGCTCTACTTCTCTTACAGTCCTCCCCTGCTCTACACCCTTTAGTTCTTTCCATTCAGGAATGGCTTTTCCGCCTTTCCGTCCGCAAAAAACTTGTCCATTTTTGCTGGGTTCCCAGTCACGTTGGCGTTTGCGGTAATGAGCGGGTTGATTGCCTTGCTCGTTCTGCTGCCGTGCGGGGTACCCGCTCCTCACTTGCTGTCCCGGCCTCTGATTTCTTCCCTGCCTTGTCCAGGTTTCTTTGGTCGAGGTGGCAGACTCAGTGGTCCACTATCTCCGTTAATAAACTTCGTTCTGTCAAACCGTCCGTTTCTGGGTGGTCTGATCCCTCCCACCGTAATCGCCGATGGGAGACGGTTTTGGCCCGTCTCCGCATTGGCCACACCAGACTTACCCATTCGTTTTTAATGTCCCGTTCTCCTCCGCCTCTTTGCTCGCGCTGTACCGTTCAGCTTTCTGTCTCCCATCTTTTCCTCGATTGCCCCTTATTTTCCGTTGCCCGCACGCGTTTCTTCCCTTTTCTGGCTTTCCTCCGCCGGCCGCCATGTCTTGCTGATTTTCTTTCTGAATCTCCCTCGTTTTCTATCTCCCGTATTATGTCCTTCCTTCATCATGTTCGAGTTCTCGATGATATTTAGTTAGGGGAGACTTCAGTTTTTTTTTTGGCTCTGGTCAAAATTTCTGTTCTCTCTGTAAACTGCTTCTTTCAACATATGAGAATAGCATAGGAAGGAACAAAAACACATATTGCATCCATAACCCCCAGGGGTGGGGGTTCGCCCAGGACCCCCCCAAAACTGAATAAATTTCAGTCAATCAAAAAAAAAAAAAATTGTGTCTGTAGTCTAAAGGGCTTCTCTAAGCAATAGAAATGATCATATGAGGGCATAAACACCCTTATTACATCCCTAAGGTACCCCTTTGGGGTGCCCAATATCAAGGATTTTTGTCCAATTCGAGTGAATATATTCATAAAATGTGGGTGTAAAATAAATTTTAAATTAGTTAGCCATCAAAGGTTATTTTCTATAGGTAGAATCCCCCATAGAAAACATTTATGTAGGAGGGGTAACAAAACTAGACCACCAGAATAGATTTACATTTCTATAAGTTACAAATTAAATTGCTAGTAATTACTTTTTGGCCCTAACGAGTCTATTAACTGGATTTGGTATTGCCCAAATGCATTCCCCATCTAACCACAGCAAATTGGCATATAAAAGAACATTCGTTGTTTTTTCGGCGATTTCCCGCAAATTTAGGAGATATGACCCCAAACTAATGGTATAAAATATTTTTTTTCACCACCTATTATTTATAGGGGAGAAAGCTGACGCTACTTTGTAGGGGATGCTTGTAGGATACGCCATGCCAAAATTGGGGGAAATTTGGAAAAAATTCAGTGAGTTAATACTGTTTTGTGAAATTCTGCGCTCACGCGCGCGCACGTACATAGAGAGCTGATTTTATCATCGAGTCAACGTTACACCATGACGGTACATGTGGCAAAAGGCCAGCAATGAGTCTCTTATAGAAGCTGAGATAAAAATCATCCTGGAGTCTCCCCTTAACTTCCTTCCCGTCTTTAAATATTTCGTGCCATATGGCCTTTGTCGCCTGGTGCGTTGACTTCATTAAACTTTGACTACAGGCACAATTCGTGCAAATCGAGGTGTACCCAAGACTGTGAGGGATGAAAAACTTAAAAAAGGGCAAACCTTGTTCGCCAGAAAAGATGAGATTCTGCTGGTCAAGTTTCATGACACGAAGGAAGTGAATGTCATCACCACCAAATATGAGGCAGGTTTCGTGGAACGTACTCGCCATGTGAGGGGGGGTAAGGAGGAATTTATCAAGAAACCAGTACCAATCCAGCGCTACAACGAACAGATGGGTTCAGTTGACTTGGTGGACCAACTTTTGGAGCCAACTGACCCCACCAGGAAGTCGTATGCATGGTTCAAGAAGATCGGCCTACACATGATCTGCAGAATGTTGCTCAATTCCCGTACGATCTACATGAATCTTCGCCAATATACCAAGTGGATGGAATATGGAGATTACATAAAACTTGTCGCCCATGAACTTCTCTCCAAGTACTCTCTCGGCTATTGTGCTCTGTGTGTGGTGCAAGATGAGGAAAGATCGCCTAAAAAGAAAGAGAAGAAGAAGGCCAAGCAGGGAGGGGGGGCAACAAGGGAAGGTGAAACTGGTATCTGCCATGGACTGCTTGTAATACCTGCCAATGACAACAAGAAAAGACCTCAAAAGCATTGCCGAGTGTGTTCCAAAGAGGGTAGGGCAAAATTCAGTAGGAAATATTGCCCTGCCTGCCCTCAGCAGCCTGGTCTGTGCTCGGTGGAGCACTATCAGGCTTGGCACTCCCAGTAGCACTCTGACACTCATGGTGCACCAGCCTCGGAGTGCACCACCTCACCTGCCGCGGTGCGCCTACCTTTGATCGCACCGCCGCGCCTACCATTCATCGCACCGCCCTACTTCACCTACTTTCTACCTGTACCTACCTCATTGTCAATGGATCTCATCCACACTTACAAGGTGAGTAATACAATCATTATTGTCTTCATTATATATGTTTTTATGTCTCCAGCCATTATATTTATCTGTATAGTAAAGGATTAGTAAAGCAATTTGTTACGCATGTAATATTATATGTAAATTATTTTAACATATGATACACACATCTCATGGTCAATATCTACATGACAACATAAAAAAATAAGAAATATAGCCAAAATTAACGATGTAATGATAAAACATAAACTACCCCACGAACGAGCGGGAGCGCGGGAAAATTCGGTTTGGGAAGGGGAGGGTAGGACTCGCGCGGGTATGGTCCTGCGGTAAAGAAGGGGTTAATGTAATGTATCAACCATCAGCATGAAAGGAACTGTATTGTGCCGAAAACTAGGCGGAAATCGCTACACAATGACACCACATACAGCTACGTAGCACTCGTGGAGCCTTGACAGTGTTACCTCAAAGATGGAAGTTTAGCGGATTTTGCTACATTGTTCACTTTTCGCGAACTATTGGTCACACTGTCATCCTCCCGTGCGGTGGGGGAACTGGAGTTAGTGTGGGCCGGGAGGCCACAGATGTCGGACGTATGGTTCATTACTGTTCCACCCATTTTCACTCGATTTTCACCCATTTTTCACCCGTTTTTTGCCAGTTTCTTTAACTCTACTTATGTCGCGCGCCGCTAGTTAAGGGTTAAAATAGGCCTATTGGGCCTAAAAATTGGTCAAAACTAAAAAATCCATATACCGTTGGAATTGCAACGTGACGAATCCAGATATACCCTTAAAAAGTCGAAAATCAAAAATCACTCGAGTGCAAACATTTTCATGGGGTAAAATAGAACCCAGGGATTTTGGACCAAAATATTTAGATTCTGGGCGAATGGCTGGGCGAAAATGAAATAGAAGACCATGTATAGAAGCAGCTCTGTGATAAAAATTGAATGGCACCAAGTAGAATTCCCTAGGACTTATAGTTTGGGCTACAGAGGACTTTTAAAGTCCAAAAACTGGTCATTTGGGCCGTTCTGGGAGGCAGTCATATTCGAAATCTTAAACTAATGGTTCGATTTCAATTCTGTTTACGCCATTCGATTCAGCGTGTCAAAGTGTACTTTTGGTATAAATTTGAACAATATCCTTATATAGAGGACTACGGAAAGTACTGATACTGTACCTCGCTCTAATAAAGTATATTAGTTACCCATTCAAATTATCGTTTTCTGTAAAGATTATTGAAAGAAAACTATCCCATCTATTGTATGGCTAACTATACTATTTCAACATAACTTGTCACTTACGTGGCTGCTCCATTATAACAAGTGGGTAGATTGGGTGGAAGGAAGACTACAGCCATCATGTAGGGAACAGTGTTTATTAAACTATAAAATAGGCCAATTGGGCCTAAAAATTGGTCAACATTAAAAAATTCATATACCGTTGGAATTGTAAAGAGACGAATCCATATAAACCCATGAAAACTCTAAATTCAATTCAATTCAGTCGAAAATGCAATCTACGACCATGTATAGAAGCTGCTCGTCGAGAAAAATTGATTGGCACCAAGTAGAATTCCCTAGGACTTATAGTTTGGGCTACAGAGGACTTTTAAAGTCCAAAAACTGGTCATTTGGGCCCTTCTGGGAGGCCAAGTCAAATACAAAATCCTAAACTAATTGTCCGATTTCAATTCTGTTTGCGCCATTCGATTCAGTGTGTCAAGGTGAACTTATGGTAAAAAATTGAACACAATCCATACATAGATAGCTCGTGTATGGAGTTTTTAAACTTTAAAATAGGCCTATTGAGCCTATTGAGAATTGGTCAAAATTAAAATATGTATACAGTATACCGTTGGAATCGCAACGACGAGACGATTTCAAATATACCATCCGCAATTTAATTATTTAATTAATTTTATGTAAACTTAGGTTGGATCGTCTCACTATAAATCTCACCTGCAAGCACTCTTGATTGAGTACTTCGTATATTGCTCGACAAGTTTCAGGAATAATGCGAGACAAACTATGCTTGGATAATCTTTTAGTGCACTGCAAATAAGTGTAGCTGCATCTATTTGAAACAAACATGAGGTGTTGCCTCCAGTCGAGCTTTTGCCGATATACACTCCCTCCTATTGGCATCTGCTTGGATATATAGGTTATATAACTGTCCTGTGATTATTGTTGTTGGGGACCATGGTGATCATACCGGACCCACTGACCCAGCCCTGCCGAGCTCCTACTCTGACCACTGGCAGACTTTGACTGGCCAATCACTGCCCGGCTGCCGTGTGGACAACACCGCAAGCGTGTTTAACAGACTTTGCCCGGTGAAGGGGCACAGCCCGCCGGACACTGCTCGATCGTGTAGACGGGGCTTTATGAGCATCTATATTGCTGAAAGATAAATTGCCATAAAAAAGGATGCAAGTTTTGCCTATATCCGTTTCATTAAGGTGATCATTAATAAACACCACACAATATTATCCAGACATAAAATATATTTTTAAAAAGTAGTTACTATTTACAGTACAGCAGTATCCACCTAAAAAATATTGTATTGTTCGTCAAACATACATACAGTACATACAATAGTTTAGCGTCATTTTTTCCATTGCATGCATTGTAACGGCTCAGATGGGGTTGCCTTTCAGTATTGTTGTTTGTCAAAGATTCTAGGTTAATTATACATTTAGTCACCAAGTAGAGTAAATCGCACATAAATGGTGTAGAGATCAAAGTTCTATACTCTATGGTGTCCGGACAACTCGACCAGTAGATCTCAACCAGTGCCGACTCAACCAATACTGCTAGGTTAAGACGCCAGTTACACAAGCAAACATTTTGGCAAATTGTATCGGTCAGATTTCTAAAAAAAAAAAAAAAAAAAATTTTTTTGAAATACTGTACTTGCATTATCTAATATTGAAATAGACCCGACTATTCAAGATTATCAGCAACAAAATTCAATATAGGCTAGTTATAATCAAGTGTAATAAAGGCAAAATATCCAACTTGACTTGACTTCAGCATATTATTGTCCCCGATACTGTGACATGGATACAACCACCGCTAAAATGCCTGTGACGCATACTTAACACTATATGGTCTGATGTCTAGGGGGTTATTAGGATATTTTGTTAAATTATAATTTAGGATTTTGCTTGATTTTACCATTTTCAAGCAATGTATATTAGTTTGTCCCCTAGGCTAACAAAAACGCCTTCCACACGCTTGGTAACACAGATGACCACGCCCTGCTAGCAACTCGCTAATGTTAGCACGAATATATACCTAAGAATAAGGGAGTAACGGAGAAAAGGTGATAATTGAAGGGGGGGGGGGGGGTGGAAGGAGGGAATGTGGAGGAGTGATATTTGGCATGGCCAAGGGGCAATTTGAAAAAAAAAAAAAAAAATTGATACTGGGCTGATTTAAATGAGTTTTTTTTTAGGCCTTGGATTATATAAGGCTTTCCGCAGCCCACCAGTAAAACTTATATCAGTCTTGCGGCACTTGCCGGGTTAAGGTGCCCTGGTTTACTTGGCACTGGTTGAGAGCTACAGATTGAAATTGGTTTTATAGGTCGAGTCGTCCGAGAATACAGTAATTTTGTTTATATAAATAGATCAAAGATTTAGGTACAGTTACCCACATGAGTTCTGTCCTTGTGATCTTATGTATGAAAGTAAAATAGTATGAATGAATTGCGAGTGTGGTTTGTTTTAACCCGTACTGTACCAGGGACGTCTTTTTCATCATATTCTGGCAACTATTAGACAATTTTATACAGCTTAGGAAGGACCTCGGGCAATAATATGGCTTCAGATTATCTCAACTAACCCTTTGAACTACTACAGATCCTTCCTAAGCTGCATAATATTGTCTAAACATAGCTAGAATATAATATAACTCGCGTCGCTGGTACTCCAAGGGTTAATTATCCGTTGAGTTAACCACTGCATAGGAAACTGCACTCGTAATTCAATCGTGCGCATTATATTTCAATGCACAAGATGACGGAGAGGGACAGAACTTATGTGGGCCACTGTACATTTCCTAACATTCAGAAATATAAAAAGGCTCTTGTAGATCACTAACTGCCAAATGTACAGTCTCAGTCAGTTAAGGGGGGTCACCGGCTTTTTTTATCTTTCTCTCCATTTCTCTCTTTCCCTGGCTTGTATCCATTAGGCCATATTCAGCAAACTGTTTTAAAACGTTTATCCCCATCCAAGTGTCGATTTCTTCATTGTATGGAGAAATCCGGCTTCGCCGGAGACATTTTGCTATCGAAAAATGTACAAATTTAGCATGCTGTAAAAATATATATATATACTGTATATGCTGGCTCGCTACCGCTCGCCAGGAAAATATTGACACCTGGACGGGGGTAAACGTCTTAAAACAGTAGGCTGAATAGGGCCGAATGGATACAAGCCAAAGAGAGAGGGAGAGAGAGAAAAAAAGCAAGGTGGGCCCCCTTAAATATACTGTTATCACTTAATATAGAATATTTAATGATACTTTTGCTATTTTCATCCCCCACACTAAAGCCAGTATCACACGGGAGCTTTTATAGTCAATATTCAATAATCAAAACATTTCTGGAATATTTTACACCGGTATTGGAAACTAGATTGATGGTTGACGAATTTAGGTGACCAAAATATTTCAAATGTTGACCTCATAAGCTGCCAGACCAGTGTTGAGGGTAAATGTTGAGGGAAAAAGTGCTCGTGTGATACCGGCTCAACAAATGCTCAAGAATCATTGCACTGCCCAGAACGAGGGGTGGCGCGCTCCTCGGTGTCGCTAGAAGTGTGGCGAACTCATCACAAGGTATCACAAGGTAAGGTATCTGATTACTGTACATAGGAAAAAAGGAGAATCATTTCAAAAAATTTCTGATTACTGTAGAGATTGGACATTTAACCCATTGAGTACCAGCGACGTGTGTAGTATTTCATTCTAGCTATATTTAGACGATATTATGCCGCTTAGGAAGGATCTGTGGTAGTTGTTGTTGTTGTTCCCCAAGCTGCCTGGCCGAACAGCCCCAAGGCCATAACCGAGTGCCCCTACAGAACCCTCCCTGCCGACCATAATAAAGCCTGGGTGACCGAAGCCACTCCATGGCGGGGAGCTGAGGAGGGTGCAGAAACGCCCGGGAAACCAAAGCCCCACCCAGGGCCCTGTGCCCCTCAGCAATTATGAAAAGAAAGTTGAGGGGCAAAGGAAAAATGTGACGCTTTGGCTTCCAATCTTGGTAGATTGGGAGGTCAATCTGTGGTAGTTAAAAGGGTTGGTTGAGATGGTTTGAAGCCATATTTTTTTTTTTTTTAATTATTGCTAGAGGTCCTTCCAAAGCTGAATAAAATTGTCTAGTAGTTGCCAGAATACGATGAAAAAGACGTCACTGGTACTGTACGGGTTAAACCATTTATAAACGTTTCCGTTTGAGCTTTGTCTCGAGTCGGCCACCCCCAGCTATGGGGTGTGTGTCTGGGTATATACAGTACATACATATACATAAACAAGGAAGTGATAAAAATAACCTGAATCATAAATACATAGTGTTATCATATTAGTGACACATATTGGTATTGTGCAAGTGTGCATTTACAAATTCCAAAATATTTAAGTTTATTCCAAAATATTTAAGCTTCAGGGTTGTAGTCTAATTTCAATAGGTGTTGTCAATTGAACACATGCAAGTTTCAGTCTGAGGAAGTTCATGATTTTTGACGTCAATATTTATCAGTTATACGCTAAAGTACATTTGTAGTACACAAATATACATTAAATAAATTTCAACACAATTTTCATCTATGATATTCTCACAGGTGTTTGGTGTTGTGGTGAAATTAATAAAAATAGATAGCCTACTTCTGTATCTTTGCTAAATATTGATATACTGTATATTACTGTATACAGCTTCAACTTTATTACTGTATACAGCTTCAACTTTCTTAAACTCCAAAACTAGTGAGTAGCCTGGGGGTGGTCAATAAATTATTATTATTAAAATAGGGATTCGCACCAAGCCTAAAAAGACTATGTGGCACCAAAAGAAACTTTGTGGAAAAAAAAAAAAACACCGGAGGTGTTGTGGGGCTGGGCGCACTACGGAGTAGAGGAGAAGAAAACTAGGAAACACTAATTAAAGAAGCGGAAGGAGACGGGTATGGAGGAGTGGTCAATAAATGCCATTCATTACATAATGATTCTCTCTGATTAATACAGGTTTATGGTACAGTACCTGGGTTGTGGCTATTTGTGCCCGAGAGTTGTAACTGGTGATATGGGAGGTTTGTTTTGTATGTTTGTTAGATGTCTTACACTAATCCCTTAGGTACCATAGGTATTAAAAGTTTGAATACTGTACCGGGGTTAAACTCAGAGATGAATTATCGAGGAAGGAACTAAGAAGACTTCTGAGCATAAGGAGTATCAGTGAAGTGATGCACACGAGAAGACTTGGCTGGTTTGGACACGTTAAGAGAATGGATGATCAGAATTGGGTCAAGAAATGTTGGGGATGCTGTGCATAGGGGTAGACATCTTTCTAAGACGTGGGTTACTGTCTTGATAGCGTAATGCATAAATGCGTGGAATTTCGGTGCGAGTATCCTAGGTTTGAGTCCTTGGAGTGCTACATGTATTTCTTGATTTCATTAATTAAGTTGTCGCGAGCCGTGGCATAGTCAGTAGAGCTTCGGGTGCGGATCAAAGGGTCGGCGGGTCGAATCCTCACTGTCAAAATGTTATTGGTAGATGCCAAGCCCGGGCAACTTGTCCTAGCAATTTGTGACAAACGCCTAATCTTTATGGCCACCCCTTCTCGGGAATTACGGCGTCTGGCAAAAAACAAAAAATAAATAAATAAATAAATAAGTAAATAAATTTAGAAGGTAAGTTGGTTGGTGAAAAAATATGAATCGGGTACTTCGGAGTTCAGTCCAATCTCAACCTAGAGAACCTGACACCAGAAGCAGCTAAAAAAAGGGCGCCTGGAATGCCATGAAACCACACTCTGCGGATAAACCGGTCTTTAACCCTTCTCGCCCGGCTGGCCTTCATAGAGTCCATAACTAGTTTGCTCCGTACCGCCCAGCTAGCCTACATAGCTCCATAGCATTATTTCATGGCTTAAAACCACTTAAAACCACACTAGAGAAAGGTATGTTGTCTTAGCTGATGTTCCGTATAACCAACAAGAAAAAAAAAACATAGCCAGTCAGTCAGGTGACTCCTGCCTGCATGTAGACCTAACGAAAGCTTGTACAGGGATCCCTCAATATTCGCGGGGGTTACGTTCCCGAAAATGCCGCGAATAATCCTTACCGATTCACAATTCACTTCCTATCTATCAACATAACTACAGTATGTCTTATTTGGCCTTTTTTTAATCTATGAATAATTTATAATGCAATGGAATTGAAAACAAATAATATCCTTCCAGAACACAAATAATTAAATGAAAAAAAATCAATAATAATTCCTCCTTAGTCTTTTCAAGAACACAAATAATTAAATTAAAAAAAATCAATAATAATTCCTCCTTAGTCTTTTCAGAAACTTAAGTCTGTCTCATATGTTCATATTTTATCGATCGCATGGACCCAGCAACTCTATCTATCTAACTACCCAATGCCTCTATCTCTCTCCCTTATACATTAACATAGCTACAGTGCACTCCCCGTATCCGCGCCTAAGTCGTACCGCATATTTTCCGCGGATACGTGGGCAGTGTTTAACATACGTTTCAATGGGAAATAGACTTGGGTCGTACCAAGCTCACCCATCTTGGACCCTCAAATACACTATTTTGACCTACCTAATGACATTAATATATACCCAATGATTAAAGGATACTCAATTTGATCCACAATGACTGTTCCACTGCTCCACTAAGCTCCATGTACAGTCCAAAGCAGTGGACATCAAGTACAGTCCAAAGGTAAATCCAGGTGTCACTTGTCATATCATCATCCCTTCTCCTATGAACCATTCTTAGAACCACTTTTAGAACCACTTATAACACATTAAGCAAGATTATCTGCACTTTTATCTAAAACAAATTTATTAAACATGATTTTCTTCACTTTACCCACAACCAATGAACCATTCTTAGAACCACTTAGAACACATTAAACCAAGATGAATATGAGAAGGAAAAGAAAATTACATGAAATACAGTTCAGTAGCACTAAGTTTTTCTCCCTTATCCAACACAAGGGATCTGCTTGTGTGAGAGGGATCTGCCTTGTGTTAGAGGGATTAGGCCTGAGTAGATAGATAGATAGATAGATAGATAGATAGATTTTAATATATTCTAGGAGCCAACCGCGAATAAATGAATCCGCGAATATTGCGGGACTCCTGTATTGATTTTCACGAGTCACAAACGATAATAATAATATGCTGGTATTTTATTTGTTCGAGCGCCAATTCTCCAAGTGGATTCACGAACGCTCACATTAAATTTAATTTTTCCATTAAAAAGCAGTCGACAGTGACTTGAATGGTTACAATGGTGAAATAAATCAGTAATAAATAATCAATATAATTAATATTAAATCATAATCAATAATATATTATTATTGAACAAATGTAAAGACCGTAGCCGTGGCCGCCGATACTGCGTCAACGCATTCAAACAGTTCTCAGTACGAAGCCAAAACAAAGTTATATTTCCTACCTCACACAAATGAGTACTGAGTACTGCCATTGTGGTTAAGTGCCCCATCAATTACCCCTTCCATTCGTCTAATCATAAGGCTACCTTAGCCAGTTGGGTATATGTACAAGCTCAGATTACTATTCAGTATTCAAGAATGAATAATATATACAGATAGTAGGCTTGTGCATAAACCTTTAACTGTCTTGGTAGCGTTGTTGTTGTTGTTGTTGTTGTTCCCTAAGCTGCCTGGCCGAACAGCCCCGAGTCCCTGAGGAAGGCCATGGCCACGATCGGGCTTTCCCACAGAGCTCTCATTGAGTGTAGATTGTGTTGTTGGCGTAAGTGGTTGTGTGAAATGCAGTCTTCTATGATGTGTTTAATGGTATGGGGTGCTGTGTTACATCCCGGGCAGGAGTCGACAACGGAGTCATCCAGTCTCTTCTGATAGCTCAGGAGAGCTGGATGGTGTCCGCATCTCAGCCTGGCCAGGTGGACTCTGTCCTCGCGAGGAAGGGAGGATTCAGAAGGATGGATTTCGGGAGGTCGTGCATGCAGCTGCGTGTTGTCTGTGAGTGAGTGGATGGATCGGTGAGAGATATGAGTATGGATGTGCTTCTGGAAGTTGGTTCGGGGTGGGCAGGGAGGGAGAGAGGACAATAATTGTGTGTGATACCGTGTGCTGGGTGTTGTTTTGATATTTCTTGGTGTCTGTGGGTGTGTTGCCATGTAGTTTAGTGGGTGGCCTTGGTTCGTGGAGGCTGCTGCCAGGAATTGAGTGCCTCTCATGTCCAGATGGTCTTTGACTTTGAGGATTTTGGTTTCTTGATGTAGGTGATCTTGGTAGCGTAATGTTTAGTAGTTAATTGGTGGGTTGGTGAATAAATACGAATGTATATAACCTAGGTTAAGCCACTGATTTGCAGAGAGAGGTGTAATCGTAAATGACAAAACTCAAGAATTGACAGGAATCTAGGCTCGCGGCAGCCATAACTGAACCACTTGGTCTAGAGAGTTCTAGTCTTCACCCATCGCAAAATAACGAGTACTGCCTCTGGATATATATATATATATATATATATATATATATATATATATATAAAACCTAGGTTAGGCCTTTTTTTTTTTTTTTTTTTTTTTTATTTATAAGTGCGCCAAAATGCAGAGAATTTGATGTTTCACCCGGATCCAGCGCTGGCGGGAAGGTTTAAATGGCCGTTCGGAGAGGGTTAACATAGTTCTAGTTATTTTAATCAAATCATTACTCCTTAGTACAAAGTGCATCTCTCCAGTCCATGTGTTTGACCTCTTGAAGTATTTATGAGAGCACGTAGGTCGGTGGAAACAATTTCTATGATCGGGATAATAGAGGTGCTCTCCATGGAGCTTTACGCTGGCCAGGTGGCAGCCTGTGTATTTTAAACTTTATATTTTTACTTTGTGATAAACTACAGTAATTGTATTTTTTAACATTGCTATTCTGTTTAGCTATTTTTTGTATTCAGACTATATTCAATGTTTTGTTTGGTGTGTTTAGCATGTATTTCAGTTTAGTTGTTAAGTTTTATAAATATATTAAATAATCATTGTAAACACCTGGTGAATGCAATGCACTTGACAGCTCTCTTCAAATATTGGTATAAAACTTAAATATTGAAATCGGTACTGCCTCGTATAAAAATCTTAATATTGCTACTCTTAACCCATCAACTGCTAGAACCTGTGCAAAATAAAAGGTAAAGTTGAGAGGGGGGGGGAGATGAAGGGGAGGAGGAATGGAAGATGTGGTATGGAGAGATGCCACTACTTTCTGTGTGTCACTAAATTTTGAGATATTTGCCAGCACTGGCACACTATTTGAAGGGTTGTTTTTACACGCTTAACCCTTTGAGTACCAGCGACGTATGTTATATTGTATTCTAGCTAGATTTAGACAATATTATGCAGCTTAGGAAGGATATATGGTAGTTAAAAGGGTTGGTTGAGATTTTGTTATGTTGAAGATATTATGCAGCTTAGGAAGGATATATGGTAGTCAAAAGGGTTGGTTGAGATTGTGATTGTTTGAACCCTTATGCTTACTAGATGTCCTTCGTAAGCTGAATAATCTCATATATTAGGTACCAGAATATAATGCAAAAGACATCACCGGTACTGTATGGGTTAAATACAGTACCGTGCTTCCAGAAGGACCGTCGCAGTCCCTGAGTTATATCAATCATCTTTCTTGGCTTTCTTGGCTTTCACTAACATTTTACACTTGGTTAAAATAGTGCATTTGGTTTGAGAGGGGAACACGACCTCTGACCAAGAAGTTCCAGAAGTTCCTGAGTTTCTCCCGGCGAGTGACTTTGGTGAGTGGGTTGCCCAGTTTGAGTCTGCATAGAGTGGTCTGTTGGGAGCTTATCACTTGATACTGGTAGCTGTGGGAGGAACGAGATACACGTTAATACAGTAGAATGACAAAGATCAAGGTTAATACAGTAGTAGGATAAAGATTAAGATTAATATAGTTGGACAAATATCAAGATTTATACAGTAGAAGGACAAATAAACATGTAAAACTTACAAAAACAATATCAAGATCAATACAGTAGAAGGACAAAGATCAAGATTTAAAAAATTGACAATAGAGGACAGTCAAGGAAGCAGTGTCAGACACATCAGCCATATCCATGCCAGTGATCGATGGTCCAGGGGGAGTCTCCATAAGACGAAGGCATCAACGTTCATCTGGGATAAGCTCCACACCCCCCATGGAGCCAAGAATTAGAGGACTAGTTATGTGCCCTAGGAGTCAAACCCAGACATACACCTCATCCCCCTGTGCCTAATGGACGGTCAGCTCGTCAGCTTCGGGACCAGCACAGAGGGCGAGATTTGACGTAAAGGTTTCCCCTCGTAGGGGCACGTCAGGTACTCCAGTTCTACAGGAGGAAGGGAACGCTGTCCACATCCACCCTCCAACAAAGTATGAATAGTAGTCCAGCCATCAACGATAGAAGGGGAAACAAGGAAAAGGACAAACGTAGAGGGGGAAAAAAGACAGAAAAGTGGTATCTCACAGGCCTCTATACCAACGAGGAGGGAGGTCTTAGCCCACGAAGGTGGTGGAGCCCTAATCCTAAGAAGGCCAGGAACAGATACCACCGGACACGCTTTAAGCCCTGCCACCGCGATAAGGTGGCTCCCTAACAGCAGGGTATAGAATTAACCCTTTCACAACAGGGGAAGAGGGTTGTAGGAATGCTGAAAGCAGTAACAAGAAATAGGGTGGTCAGTATGGAAGTGAAGAAGTCCTTGCATGACAGTGTGGTAATCCCGACACTGACTTACGGAAGCGTAGCATGGACGTTGGTTGAGAGACTCAGACCAAGAGTGAGAGCAGTGGAAATTAATTACTTAAGAAGTGCGTGCGGAGTTACATAGAGGGATTGACAGACTAATGAGGAAGTAAGAAGGAGGTGTGGTATGGAGGTAGATGTGCTGGAAAGTGTGAAAAGGAACAACTTGAGATGGTTCGGCCATATGGAACGTATGGAAAGCGAGAGAATGACTAAGAGGGTGTACGAGAGCGAGGTGGAGGGACAGAGAGGGAGAGGTAGACCGAATGAGAGGTGGAAGGATGGAGTGAGGAAGTACATGAACGAAGGCGGTGCTGGTTGGGGGGAGGGGCGTCGACTGACTGGGGACAGAGGTGCATGGGGGTGGTTCGTTCGTGGCCACCCCTTCGGTGATCACGGCGTCAGGCAATAGATAGATAGATAGACTCATTTATGACACAGAGGTTGCCAGATTAGCAATAAGGAATAGTTCTCTCACTCTTATAATTACCTCTCCAAAATTAGTTTTCTGCCCACAGCTAACTCAAAGGTTGAAGTAACTAAACTAAAGGTTTCTAAATACCCCTGATGGTAACAAAGGCTTTAAAGTATCCCCAATAGGCTCAAAATTGTGTCATATGTCGGAGAGGGTTAAAATGTAAAACTTGCAAATTAAACAAACCAAAACTGAAAATCTGTGAGTCTTTGAAGGTATGATTAGGGAAAGCATTTCTATTGATAATATGCAGTTCAGTTTCGTGCCAGGACGTGGTACAATGGTATCTTCATAGTCAGGCAGTGGAGTGAAGAAGTATACAGTATGGATGAAGGCGGTGCTGGTCGGGAGGAGGGGCGTCGACTGACTAGGGACAGACGTGCCTGGGGGTGTTTCGTTCGTGGCCACCCCTTCAGGGATCACGGCGTCAGGCAATAGATAGATAGATAGATAGTCAGGCAGCTGCAAGAAAGATATTTACATAAAGAGAGGGATTTGTAGCTTGTTTTTGTAAACTGGAAAAGGCCTGTGATTGTCCAGTGGATTATGAAAATACTTGGCATAGAGGAGTGGCAGGTGTGTGTGATAATGAAGATGTACAAGGACTTACAAACGTCAGTGAGGGTGAAAGGCGTACGAAGTGAGGAGTTTACAGTTAGTGTTGGAGTCTGTCAGGGCTGTGTTACGCTCCCTCCTCCTTGTTATGGTTCTGGAGGAACTATCTAGAAATTTTAGAACTGGGCTCCCATGGGAACTGCTATTTGCAGATGACCTAATGACAGAAGGGTGCTGAGCAGGTATGGTCATGTTGAACGAATGGAAGATGAAAGGCTTACAAAGAGAATGTATGAGTCAGATACAAAGGGAAGTAAAGGGGTACGAGACCCCCATTGAGATGGAGAGACTGTGTAGGACAAGCTTTGGAAGATAGAGGAATGACTATAGATCAGGCAAGGAAAGTGGTAATAAACAGGAATGAATGGAGAATGCTTGTAAATAGATGAGTGAAAAACGCGGTCATTTGGGAGAAGGGGTTGGGCGCCAGTTGGACTAGACGTCAGGCGCCTGGTCCGGGGAGCAGGTATATATGAAGGGTGCGCGTGGAAGTGTGGTGGGCGGGCTTGTGGTGGTTAGGCTTCGCTGCATGTCTGCCTGCTGAGACCGGAACTTCTCCAGGAGGATGGGGGCTCAGGGAGTGCTGGAGTGACCTTGGTGATCCCTGGTCTCTGGGTCTTTTCCTGGGTGACCTAGATGTGTGTGAATTTGTGTTTTGTTTTTGTGTGTTCATCATTATTTTATTTTTTATTTTATTTTTATTTATGTTGTCCCTGTTCGGATTCTGTCTCGAGTCGGCCACCCCCAGATAAAAAAAAACAAAAAAACAAGGGAAAAAAAAATAAAAAATAGGGGGAATGTACCCGCGTACATAAATAGATAGGCCTAGATAGATAATTCCAAATTGCAGATAATGTGCAGAATGCCAAGGCCAAATTCAGAAGATGGAGAGGGGGCATGGCAAGTAAAGGATTAAGAGTTAATATAAATTAAACCAAGGTCTTGCACAGTGAATTAGGCCGTGGAAATGTAGAAAAAGTGGTGGATGACCATGTGCAATATGTAGAAAAGGGGTGGGCGCAAACTCATTTCAGTGTAGCGTCTGTCACTGCTGGGTACACCATGGGAAGAAGCGCTGTATAAGATTAAAAGGACCTTTGCTGAGGAAGAACTCTGAAGTTTGGAAATTTGTATCTATAGTATGCAAAGGGGAGCACATGCTGAATAACTGGCTCGGGAGTTTGAACCTTGGCAATGAGTCGCTGAAACTGGTGGACAAGTTTTGCTACTTGGGAGATATAATCTCTGCCAGTGGTAGGGCTGAGGCCACCAATATCGCCATAATTAGATGTGGCCTAGGAAAGTTCAGAGAACTACAGTACTGTACTGTCAATTCTAATTATGAGAAGACTCCCACTCCCCTTGAAGGGATAAGTGTATGCTTCATGTATTAGAAGCGCAATGACCTATGCTTCTGAAATGTGGCCTGTCAAAGCGGATGATATCTATAGAATGGAATGTAACAAAATGAGAATGACGGAATGGATGTGAGGGGCCAAACGGCAAGATATATAGGATATCTTGTGAAGAGCTGAGGAGACAGGTATCAAGAGTATCAGTGATCAGATACATACAAGCAAACTTGTATGGTTTGCATTTAGAGAGGATGTATGAACTAAACTGTGTGAAAAGATGCAAGTCCGTGAACAAAGAGGTAGACCTAGAATGACATGGAGTCAAACTATATGCTCTGATCTTGAATTTAAAAACCTGACAAGTGAGGCAGCTCTGAACAGGGCTGCCTTGACCGCCGCAATTAGGATGGGAGGCTGAAACTGCACCTTGTGTGGAACACTCGGTCTACAAATTTATGCATGTATAACACAAGATTCACATGAGATTTGTTTATTTACTCTATCAATTGTCAAAATTTGTTGTGAACAAATATTTTTAGACTGTCAAAAGGTATAATATGCCAAGGAACTTACTGTAATAGGTTGATACCCCAGATTAGCGAGACAGAGTTACAGCCAATCAAGAGGAAGGTCCACATATTCTCGTTCATTAGATACACTATACGAGCCAACACCACTTCAATCCAATCCTCGGTAGTTGATCCACCGCTCGTTTTACCGTCCTTAACTGTTTCAAGACTAGTTAAACTTCCACTTAGGTAAAATGCAGAATGTAAAAAGGTGATCATTAGCATGATGTTGGTGATTACGAAGATAACAAAGCGGCGGTGGTTGTTCTGGGCGATACAGGTGTTCAAGAAGAGGCAGTGGTGGTCAGTGTGGTGGTGGCAGGTGGTACACAGGCGGCAGTGGTGGGAGAGTGGAGGGGCGGCCAGCTGACATTCAGAACAGTACCCCCGCACTACCCCCTCCCCCACACCTCGTAGTACCTCCTGTAGGGGGCCCTCACCACGCACCACCCCGGGGTCACCTAGGCAAATAAGTAATTATAGCACAGTCAGATAAGGATAATTTTAATGAGTTTGAAAATAATCTATGTCAATTTGATATATACAATATTAATACAGTGGACTCCCAGTATTCTCGCCTATGTCGTACCAGCCCCCTTCCGCGAATACATGGTTTCGCGGATACGTGAGCAGTGTTTAACATAGGTTTCAATGGGAAATAGGCTTAGGTCGTACCTGACTCGGCCATCTTGGACCCTCAAACCATTATTTTGACCTACTTTATGACAATAATATGGACCAAATTATTAAACAGATACGGTGACGGACCTGGAAGAATGTGGAACAAAGTGTGGTACCGTCAGTGACGGTACCGGTACCACACTTTATTCCGCATTCGTCCAGTCACCCATAAAGTACCCATTTCCCCCCAAATATATCCAATAAATTAAAATGTAAAACTTGCAAACTAAACAAACCAAAATTGGGACAAGGACAATATAAAGTCAAATTAAATTATCAAAATCGCTATGTGGAAACAACGCTTACTAAAATGAAAATTATTAAATAAAAGAACACAATCCACCACATAGGGTGTACATTACTACATGAGCAAGTTAATCTGTTTCCCAAGCAAACTAATCGCACATATAACAACGCACTATCGTCACGTTAAAGGAAGTAGTCAAGTTTGGGAAGTCCGGGACGTTCTGGCAAATTTTTACTAAACTCTGCATGAATAAAGAAACTACATGTTAAATGTCAAAATATTATTTAAAATAAAGTTTGCAACATGACAAGACATTAACAATAGTACAAAATACAAATATTGATAAGATATCTATACTATTACAAAATAATATATAAAATACAGTACAGCACTCACTAACGATAGTGCTATCGGGTAGGTACCTGTAAGCATAGCATGCCTCAAGTGACCCCTATCAATAACTACCCTACAAATAACCTACATTTATAGCACAAATAAACTAAGGAAATCGCAAAAGTAAGCAATTGATACTATCGACAATGAATACATATAATATAAAGACAAATAATTGCAAAATATGAAGTAACAACAGATTTAAACAAAGAGTACTCTTTTAACAAGAACAATAAATTTAAAAAATCATCAATATTAATATTAATAATAGAAAAGAAAAAGAAAAAGAAAAAGATAAACAATAAATACAGACAAAAAGTAAGCAGAGGTTATACAAGAAACTTCAAGTTAAAAATGCTTGATTAAAATTATTGATGTCAAATTTTAGAATACAGTCACAATAATTGACCCTAAAAAGATTAAATTTATGGAACAATTTACTTGCCTCAAAACCTCTGTCCACTAAGAGTCTGTATAGTAACCTAGCTCTAGCCCAAAAGTCATCTACTTTAGTGCAGATTTTACAAAATCTTATTAATTGGGAATAAAAACAATTATAAGTTATTTTACTATCGATATTACTACTAGGGAAAGGAAAGTTTATTACGTTAAAATTAAAATCATCAACTTTGTGATATACTTTAAGTATGCACTGTTCATTAACAATCTCTATATTTATATCAAGAAAATTTTCAACTTTATAATTTACGTTACATTGTGTGAGGGGAATAGAATTAGGGTAAATAAGTTTAGCAACTTGATTAAAATTTAACAAATTGCAAACAAGAATATCATCAATATATCTACTATTATTACTTAACAGTTTAGCAAGTGCTAATTTTTCTGGAATTTTATTTTTCTTGCTACTGTCAACTAAGTCTTTTATATATTTAAATTCTAAAGCAAGCAAGAATAAGTCTGCAATTAAAGGGCTAGCATTTCCACCCATAGGAATTCCTAATATTTGTTTGAAAATGTACGGCCCGAATCTAACATAAGTATTGAAAAGGAGGAATTTAAGGGCATCTTTAAGTTTAGTTCTATCAAAATATACAGAACTAGTGGGAGTAGAGCTAAGTGATGCATTATTAAAATATGTATAAACATTTATGAAATAATTACCATTCCTAACGAACCTGTCAAAGTGCAAATCTATAATAAAGCAAAGCTCTGAATATACTAAATCTAAAGGCAAATTGGTATACAAAGTTGAAAAGTCGAAGCTATGTACCGAGGTAACTTTCGGCATGGTATTTATTTTATCAATAACTTCTAACGAATTGTCAACACTCCAATAATAGTTAATGCCAGTTCTTCTCATGATGGTATTACAATATCTTTTATGAGTACTTTTAATGTATTTTAAGCAATTTACGACTTGTTCTGATAGAGTTTTAGTGGTAGCAAATTTTGCTCCGGCAATAAAGCGATATTTATAAGGTCTTTTATGAAATTTAGGTAACATGTATAATTTTGCAATGCACTTGTTCTTATCAGAAAGTTTAATATCAAATATTATATTTTTCTTGGTATGTTCATCGATTAACCCCCCCCCTACCCTACAAAAACTATTTGGGGGGTAACCCACCCTACCCCTCCTTGCTCCCCCCCCCCCTACCTTCCCCCCCCCCCCCCCACCCCACCACCCACCCCTCCCCTACCTAACCTAACTTACCTAACCTAACCTAACTTACCTAACCTAACCTATACATATACATATTATTTGAGGAGAATACTTATAAATACATATTATGAGATAACTTACCACACAAACTTTATTTATAATCAGTCATTAGGCCTAGGCTAGCCTTACGCATCGGCATAATTTGCCTGCTTTCGTCCGACAGCGTCGGTAAGCTTGCTCTCTGTTTTGATGGTCCCGGGCATTTATTTCCATCATGATTACCATCAGGCCCTCTGTCCCTATCACTGAATGCTCTAAAGGCCCTAATAAATGCGGGAGATAAGAGGTTCGTGCAGAAAAAAGCTTGTAAACAGGTGGTTTTCAACTTTTCCAACAATGGGCTGTAAGCTACTGCCTCAGCTGGGACGCTGTGTTGACGTCACGCAAGAATGCAAGATGGCCGACCAAAGCAAGAATCGGAATGCGCACCGACCCGCCCGATTCAAATCCGTGAATAGCTGGTATTTTGCCGTTTTTTTGTGCGGATGACAAGTAATGGGATATTTAGGGGTGTCCGCGAATAGCAAGGATCGCGGATACTTGGCGCGCGGATAACGAGAGTCCACTGTACTTGCACTTATTAAGCATGATGGAGCTGTTTACACTGGTACAACAACACTAAACATGCACTGAATACATAGGATTTGGCTGTACAGTAGTAATATACAGGCACATTTAAAAGGCATTTCCTACCACCATAGCTTCAACTTTGGTTCTCTCTCTAGTAAAGAGGATAAAAATAGTCCTTGACACATATATAAGACCCTTCTTTCTTTTCTGTTTTCAAGCTATGTTAAGTTTAATTTGAGGATTTTTGTTTTAATCAAGTTTTGAGTGTGCATAAACAGTACCCCTCAGAATTTACTTGTCCATACATATTATAGTACAGGTCTCATTTACGATTGTATTACTTTCCTGAAAAACCAATCTTAAAAGGAAAAATCATATAGGAAACCCTAAAACTAATGGGATAAATAGGGATACGTTCTCGGACCAGCCAAAACCCAAACCCAAACGCCTAAAAACCTATAATAATATCATAAATTGGGGCATCGGATAGTGAGGGAGACCTGTATATAATCGTCTAGCAAAGAAAATGTTCATCTAATCAAAAGTGTTAATCTCTCATAATTATACCGACCTGTGATGAGCTTGTAGAAGAGTATGAGGTGTAGACATGTGAGGGTTGAGAACAGTAGGGTGAGTAGAGGTGTCTGGTGCCTTGGAGCCTCCAGGGAGATGGTGTAACAAGCCAACGTTGTCATCAGGCCTGCTGCGTACGCTCCTAGGTAGATGGGGTTCGGCCACCTGTAATACGCACATGATATTAATAAACCAGGACTACTGTAGATGTACTATACTCGCTATGTACACTCTTCGGCAGATGCGATTCGGTCACCTGATATACGCCCATAATGCTAATAATCCAGGAATACATTAACACTATCAGTCAAATAAAAACACACATTCTTAGGCCCACCAGTTACGTATATACAAGTTTAACACCTTACGAGCGGCCTATGCGGTTTATTTATGTGTACCGCACAGCGGGGTGTTTTTAGCCAAAATAGGGCTGTTTACGTGATCATTTTCATGCCTAAATAAGACCCAGAACGTAAAACAAGTACCTATCCCTGAAAGGGCATAAACAGAGCTTTCGAATGACACCATAACGATCCTTGTATGATGGATAGTTTTCTTGCAATAACCGTGCAACGCGAGTGCAAAAAGCAGGTAATTCGGTACTTTCAGTACATAATTGAGTATGTAGCGAGTGAGAGAGGGAGGAGGGAGCTGAGATTTGTGTCAGTAGGTTCGCCGCGGTGGTCTGGAGCAGTCATACGCTCGCTAGTCTCCTGCCACCACTTGTCTCTCTCTCTCAGCCACATTACGTGCTGAAATTGCCACTCGAGTTATGTCGAGCGCCGCCACATAGTCCAGCTTTATTTAACTCGACTTATGTTGCTCGCCGCTAAATAAGGGTTAAAGACCGCTTCATCCACAGAGAGCGTGGTTTCAGTCCTTTAGCTGTAGTACAGTACAATAAAGACTTGCCACAAACACAGCCCCATCATGTCATCACAGTGGCCGATGTTGGTATAGAGCTAACGGTGTCTCAGCACTTGCACCTGGCGAATCCGCACCAAACCAGCCTTAACCGTGCTACAATAAGGCAGTAACAAGAAATCACCGTAACTGCTACAGAGGCTGACTGCACCATTGTATGGGGTTCTGTCTCTCATAGTTGACCCATATATCTATCTCGCCATCCTGATTTAATTTCGCTCCATCCTATATATATCTGGCCAGGCTTCGCTAGCATACACCATTACACTTCTAAAACAAGTGCTATATTACCTCCCTTTTAGTCGTAGGGAGAGCCCTTTCATGGTCAGTAACGGCAGCATCTCGCTGAACTTCTTCCATCTACTTTTGACTCTCGCAACTGAGCAGGCCTCAGTCCCACCATCAGCAGCAATCATGCAGCATAATTAAACAAAATATCCAAGACATACCGGTAAGATGCACTATTGTAATGAGTAACTGGCACTGACTGTATTGGGTGTTTGAGGCGATGGTGTTGTCTAGCCATGACTGTAAGGGTAACTATAAAGACCGGTAGGCTGACCGTCCACTGGTGGTGAGGTACAGCAACCATTGATGCAACCTGGAACAAACAAGTCAACCATTAAATCTCTGCACTGAAAAACTGGATGGATTGATGCCCACATAAGTTCTGTGCCTCTCTGTGATCTTATGTATGAAAGTAAAATAGTATGAATGAATTGCGAGTGGCTTCTTTTAATTATCAGTTGACTAATCAGATGAATTAACCACTGCATAAGAAACTACTCGTTATTCAATCATACACAATATATTTCCAAGTATAGTATCATGGATTCATGGAGACAAACAGAACTTTTGTGGGCAACTGTACAATATTACTACACATTCCTGAAAAGCAAGAAATTCAATGTAACAAATATAAGTGAAGAAATTATGTTTTGTCCTGTTTCTTCCTACTGTATAATGAAACTTGACATCAAATTAGATTAGTGGGTTTCTTGGATACCGTACTCCTTATAATGTACCGTTAAATGTTTATATTATCACCAACCCAACAGTTAACTAACTAATAAACCTACTTAACCTCTTAACTGCTGGCGATGGGCTGGTCTATCAGAGTGAGACCTGAGCGATCTCTGCCATACCCATAGCTTACTCTGACTGTTCCTTTTACTTATATATTTTCTAGATCTCAAGTGACGGCGTCTCTTCCGTGGATTGACCTCCCAATCTACCAAGATTGGAAGCTAAAGCATCACATTATTCCTTTGCCCCTCAACTTTCTCTTCATAATTGCTGAGGGGCACAGGGCCCTGGGTGGGGCTTTGGTTTCCCGGGCGTTTACGCACCCTCTCAGCTCCCCGCCATGGAGTGGCTTCGGTCACCCAGGCTTTATTGTGGTCGGCAGGGAAGGTTCTGTGGGGGCGCTCGTTTATGGCCTTGGCCTTACTCGGGGCCTTGGGGCTGTTCGGCCAGGCAGCTTGGGGAACAACAACAACAACAACAACAACAACAACCTCTTAACTGCGCAGCTATGGTATTTGAATGTGCCCGCGGTGCGAAGGTATTCTGATTCATTCCTCACTAAAATCGTTAATTTACCATATATATAATTAATATTTATCCATATGCGCCTATTTTACTTTTAATATGAATATATGAACATGGGAAAGCAATAAAAGAAGTGGTAACAGCAATTGGCTGGTGAAAATTTTATATTTTAGCCCCGCGGTCGTAATCTGGCCTTGAGCAGTGAGAGAAAAACACACTCTCTCCCTCTTGTCTCGCGTGGCAGTGAGAGACCAGGGGAGCTTTCAGACTGGCTTGGAGGGTCGGAGTTACACTCCTCCACCCTCCTCCCTCTCTCCCACCCGTCCTATCACGAAAATACTCGATAAATATAGGGAATAATAGAGAAAATACCTGATAATTGAGGAGGGGGGAAAAAGGGGGGAGGGGGGGGAACACATGTGTAGGAGTGGTAGCAAGTAATGGAGGGAAATTAATCTCACCTAAACACAATTTGATTTTTTTTAGTGCCTCTGGGGTGTTTTAAATGTTTTTTTTTTTTAGGCCTAGGATCTTAAGAGTCTTCCCGCAGCCGCCCAGTAGGACCTCTTAACCTCTGAAGTGCGCATGGGGGGTATGAGACACCACACTCCTGTGCTGACGTATTTGAGCTGTTCCCATCACTAACATTGTTATTTTACCATAAATAGCATTAATACTTATCCATATGCGCCTATTATAGGTTGATTATAAAGGTATTAACCTGTTACAACAATAAAACAAGTGGAAACAGCGTTTGGATGGTCAAAATCGGCGATACAGGCCGGGAGTTACATAATGTATGGCTGAGGCAACCTCACTTCCCACCACTTTTCTCCACGTCTGGAGAGAGACTGTCGATCGATACTCTCTCTCATTCTCTTGCACTCACTTGCTAACAGTGATGACAATGCCCTGCTTGCAACTCGCTAATGTTAGCACGAAAATATACCACAGAATAAGGGAATAACAGGGAAAATAGGTGATAACTGAAGGAGGGGAGGAAAGTGGGGAAGGAGGGGAGGTGGAGGAGTGATATTTGGCATGGCCCAGGGGCAATAAAAAAAAAAATAATAATAATAATAATTTGGGGGTGTTTTAAATGGATTTTGTACTGGATGTGGTACTCCATGGATTCGAACCTAGGATACTCACCTAAATTTCGCGCACTAACTATTACTTTTCAAGTCAGTTATTATAATGTAAAACTTTCAAAATAAACAAACTAAAACTGGGACGATACTTGATAAATGCAAAAGAACTGATCAAAATTGATATGTGGAAACAACGCTTAATAAAATAATTTTTTGAAATAAAAGAACACAATCCACCACATAGGGTGTACACAACTACATGAGCAAGTCAATTTGTTTCCCAAGTAAACTGATCACACATATAACAATGCACCTCGTCATGTTCAAGGAATTAGTCAATTTGAGAAGTCCGGGACGTTCTGGTAAATTTTTACTAAATTCTGTATGAATAAAGAAACTACAATTTATATCAAATTATATATTTAGCTAAATTTGCAATTTGACAAGATATCAACAAAAGTACAAAAAACATATATCACTCACTAACGATAGTAAATCGCAGACATGTAATCATGAGAATAAGAATGGTTTTCAGTTTGTTTGTTTTTTTGTTTTTTGTTTTCTATTTGCGCTTGGCAAGAACATTCTATTTTGCTTGTCTCTCAATTTAAGTGTTAAGTGAGCAGTGCCTGTGGTGGGATATACAAAACACAAAACACAACAGAAAACAACGAACACACAAAATCAAAACACAAATTCATACACATCTACAGTAGGTCATCCTAGATGTGTGTGAATTTGTGTTTTGTTTTTATGTGGGAAATACTACTACTTTCTATTTGTCACCCAATTTTGAGACATTTCCCAGCACTGGCACAATATTTGAAAGGTTCTTTTTACATGTTTAAATACCTTGCCTTCCGGAAGGCATATCGCACTTCCTTCCGTACCGAGACACTGGTTCTAATTTATCCTGGCTAAGATTAGACAAAGTTATTCAACTGTGGAATTATATTCTATATACTCAGGCCCAATCCCCCTTTTTTTTATGGGGGGGGGGGGGGGGGGCAACTCAAGACAGAGCCAGAATATGGACAACACAACGGAAAACAATGAACACACAAAAACAAAATACAAATTCACACATAGCTGTGGAATAACCTCTTATTATTGGAGTATACACTATCCCAACTAGCTTTTTGATAACCACATAACCTTCCTAAGCTGTATAAAATCATCTACCCATGACTATAACAAAATAAATGTGACATCACTGGTACTGAAAGGGTTAACTCAACACAAGAGGACTGTCAAGGAAGAGGGTTACCATACTACTGTAACTTCAAATTATACAGTTCGTGAATAAAGTTATCAACGAACTGTTGATTTTGACTTGTCCCTGCGTTCTGTGTCTGAAACAATGATCATCTATTGCTTGTTTCATTATCTAACTGAGAGTATATTAGCAATTTAGCATGTCCCCAATTCACTACTCTGATTATTACAAAGATTCTATGGCGAAATATGTTAATTATGAAAATTTGGTACAGTATTCATCTGTAGCGTACTATGCTGTTAATTATAAAAACTTGGTACAGTATTAACACTTTCATTGCGGGAGCTGTACAGGCATGTCATGACAATTTACTGTAATTTAAAGCCCATTGCCTGTGGAGACGAGTGCGAATGAGCAGGAGCGCAGCAGGGCCCCGTCCGCTCTCCTGCACGTCTGCCACGACACTGAGAATCTCACCCAATTTCTCGCGAGATATA
This sequence comes from Paralithodes platypus, assembly GCA_032716605.1. NCBI lineage: Eukaryota > Metazoa > Arthropoda > Malacostraca > Decapoda > Lithodidae > Paralithodes > Paralithodes platypus. The sequence goes on along the minus strand of CM064487.1, from coordinate 9,231,637 downwards.
TGCAGCGTTGCCAAAGGCAAATGTAGCGCGACATTGCTAATTATTAGCGAATATTGCCGATGTCTGTAGTAACGCTGCGGATGAACCCCGCGCGCTACAAAGCTCGTTCTGGTGTCATTTTAAATCTATTTTCTTCTAGTTTTTTGCTGTAAACATTTCATTTCATTCAGGCACTTGCTTAAGCAATCAGGAGGGCCTGAATGAGCCCTATTAGAGTGGAAATATGCCCGCACTGATTGGGTTAACATGATGCAGAGACGTACCGTTGTAGCTTCATATTTTTTCATTTAGTATAAAGAAAGAGGGTTGTAGGAACGTTGAAAGCAGTAACAAGAAATAGAGTGGTCAGTATGGAAGTGAAGAAGTCCTTGCATGACAGTGTGGTTATCCCGACACTAACTTACGGAAGCAAAACATGGACGTTCGGGAAGAGACTCAGACCAAGAGTGAGAGCGGTGGAAATTAGTTACTTGAGAAGTGCGTGCGGAGTTACATGGAGGGATAGACAGACGAATGAGGAAGTAAGAAGGAGGTGTGGTGTGGAGATAGATGTGCTGGAAAGTGTGAAAAGGAACAACTTGAGATGGTTCGGCCATATGGAACGTATGGAAAGCGAGAGATTGACTAAGAGGGTGTACGAGAGCGAGGTGGAAGGACAGAGAGGGAGAGGTGGAAGGATGGAGTGAGGAAGTATATGAATGAAGGCGGTGCTGGTTGGGAGAAGGGGCATCGACTGACTGGGGACAGAGGTGCATGGGGGCGGTTCGTTCGTGGCCACCCCTTCGGGGATCACGGCGTCAGGCAATAGATAGATAGATAGATAGATAAAGAAATCTGCTGCTAAGGGATTACATTTTCTGCCAGGTGAAAAAAAAAATACTATAAACCTTTAAACCTTGCTTCCTCAACCTAAGGTACAGCCATGGCAGATTTTCCTTCTTACTATTTTAATATTTGACTCTTGCCACTACATGTACTTTAATATGTGGCAGTCTTTCAATTGATGATGATGATGATCATGCGGTTTTTACCACCATGCGCTCCCTGCTCAAGAGCTGGGCTAGGGTGGGTGCCCTGATGATAAGGGATTTCAGTGAATAGTCACCACAGATTGCTAGATCGTGCTGTTCACCAACAGCACTGGCGTCTGCCAATAACACACACTGGCTGGCCCGAGATTCAACTATCAACCTCACAGTTTGCAGGCGAGTGCTTTCTTCTCTATAACCATTGGTAGTCCTCCATGAGTTAGGATCAGATCAATGGGTAAGGGGAAGTTCAAGGTAATTATATTTTAGGAGATATGTAGGGTCTATGACTTATGGTATTGTTTCTGTTCGATCTCTGTCTCGAGTCGGCCACCCAAAGCTATGAGGTATGTGCCTGAGTTTATACATACATACATGACTTATGGTAGGAAGTTAGGCTCAGGTCAGCGGGAAATGGGTAGGATCAGATCGATGGGTAAGGGGTAGTTCAGGGTAGCTATAATTTTAGGTGATGTGTAGGGTTTATAACTTATGGTGGGTTGATGATGATTTTTTTTTTATACTAGCCTACTGAGCCAAAGCCACTTATAAGGCTAGGAGACCAATGATATGTTGAGAAAGTGGAAGGACAGAACATAAACAGGTCAGTTAAAGTACAGTGAACTTATGTATAGTCTATAGATAGGAGTGGAGTGGAGTAAAGTTAACGAGGATCGGCAAATCTACGGTAGGAAATTAGGCTCAGGTCATCGGAAAGTTGACAGAATGAATATAAACACCATATGAGGAGGAGCACTATATTGAAAACATTTTGCAGATAGCTTCAGTTAGTGACAAGACGAAGCTACCTGCCAAACGTTGTCAATAAAGTGCTCCTCCTCATATGGTGTTTATATGCAATGGGTATCAGTTTGTGGAAGGGGAGCTACTTACAAGGGCAAACTATTCTTCAGACTGTCTTGAGTCCCCCCCCCCCAAAAAAAAAAAAAAAAAAATGAAAAAAACAAAAACAAAGGACAAACAAATAAAATAGGAAAAGTGGGGATTGGGCCTGAGTATATAGATATAGATTTGTTCTGACTCTCCTCTTTTACTAACCCTGGGGTAGCCTACTGCTGATATATGGGCCAGTCCTGTAGAGTCATCCAGAACTAGTTATAAAGGAACCCAAGCCAAACTATTGTACTTTACTCTGTTCCAAATTGGTAGACCAGAAATCTTGAACCCTAACCTCTGTAACTCAAAAAGGGCAAGAGCAAATGAGTTGTAAAATTCCACACCTATTCACTGGCTGACCCTTCCCAAATAGTAGAAATATGAGCTTGATTAATCTATTTGTTTGTAATTTATTGAGGTTAATGCGTAAGAGTTTTAGCCTACTTATTTGGAACAGGGTATAGCTGCCCCTCTCACTTAGTTTCTATGTATCTTTCTATTCTTGGCTCACACCAAGTTAGCTTATCATAACAGGTTTCTTCTTCTCAAACCTCACATAAATTTATATGTTAAAATTGCAAAACAAACACACCAAAACAGGAACCGCATAATATATAGACAAAAGAACTTATCAAAATCACTATGTGGAAATAATGCATTGAATATTGTGTTGGTGTTGTTGTTGTTGTTGTTGTTCCCCAGGCTGTCTGGCCGAACAGCCCCAAGGTCTCGAGCAAGGCCAAGGCCACAAACGAGCGCCCCCACAAAATCCTCCCTGCTTACCACTAACAAAGCCCGGGTGACCGAAGCCACTCCAAGGCAGGGAGCTAAGGAGGGTGCGGAAATGCCCGGGAAACCAAAGCCCCACCCAAGGCCCTGTGCCCCTCAGCAATTATGAAGGGAAAGTTGAGGGGCAAGGGAAAAATGTGACGCTTTGGCTCCGAATCTGCCAACTTCTAGGTTGGCAGTAGGGAGGTCAATCCACGGAAAAGACGCCGCCACTTGAGATCTAGAAGATATATAAGTAAAAGGAACAGTCAGAGTAAGCTATGGGTATGGCAGAGATCGCTCAGTTCTCACTCGGATAGACCAGCCCATCACCGCATGACTAGAACCCAATCCTCTCAGCATCAGCTAGGAAAGGCCCTAGAAAGCCGCCTTTGGCGGGGGGATAGCTCCCCTATTTCAACTCCTTTCGGGGTTGGGCACCCGCCTGAATATTGTGTTCTTTTATTTCATAAATTTTATTTTAGTAAGCGTTATTTCCACATAGCGATTTTGATTAAGTTATTTTACATTTATCTTGTATCGTCCCAGTTTTGGTTTGTTTAGTTTGCAAGTTTAACATTTTAATTGAAGATTTAGCCAAACAATATTATGAAATAAAAAAAACACCAAAGAGAACATGCAAAATCTGCTTGCATTGTGTACTGACCAAGCCAGCAAAAAAGATAGCCCCCGGTGTGAGTAGTTTGAGCAGCCAAGGCCAACGTGGAGATTCAACACCACCGCTACGTTCATACTGCCGGCTCCACCTGTCATACCAACGCCGGCAGTCGGGCGATCTGGGAACAACACAATAATAATTACCGTAATGGTCAACAAAAGAGGCAACTGAAATCATTAATCATTTGTTTACCCTTTCAAGCAGATTAAACCAATTTTTGCTTTATTGTAGATACCTTCAGATAATTTTACTTAGCTTAGGAAGAAAAGGTTAATGATTATCTCAACCCTCTTTGGTAACTCCCTCCTAAGTTGTCAATAATCATCTGGAGGTATTTAGATGCTGCCGTTTATAATGCTGTGCACTCCCTTGATTGACAGGGCTACAGCGTACCCTTGTTACAGGGACTTATCTGGGCATTTGCCCGATTCACCTTATTGAAAGGGTTAAGAGCTTATGATACTGTGGATTTTATGCTGAATAAATATCCTAAACTTAAGGTTTTAATAATTATGTATATGAGGAGTGTGGAATCCATTGACATATAGTACCGGTACATGCGCTTTTGGCAATAAAACCTTAAGCTTATTATTATTATTATTGTATTCTGTCTATCTAGACACCCTAATCACCAAGGGGGTGGCCATGAATGAATCTCCTCCATGCATCTCTGTCCTGTCAGTCGGCATCCCTCCTTCCACCGAACATCCCTTTCACTCATATACCTCTCAACTCCTTCCTTTCACCTCACTCTCGATCTGCCTCTTCCTCTCTGCTCTACCACCATCTTCTCATATACTCTTTTAGTCATTCTCTCATTTGCCATACGCTCCACATGACTGAACCACCTCAAGGTAGTTTCGGCTATTGAGATTCGTTTGTGAGAGGGCAGTAGGGGAGGAGGTAAGCTTCCTCCGTCCGCAGCTCTTCCAGCAGCGCCACGCCGCCACCATTGCAGGGGGATCTCATCAACGGGTTATTCCCCATTTTAGTCACCTTGTACGACATGCAGTAGGATACATGGGGCATATTCTTTTTCTCCACTAAATATGGAGGACCCCCTTATCCCCAGGGCAAAGAACTTCCTCTGTTCATCCCCTACATGCATGCACTGCCACCATTACACCAGAGTACACACTCTTCACAGCTTCCACCAACTTACCAACTACTCCGTATATTCTCAACACTTTCCATAAACCTTGTCTCACAAAAACAGGCTACCATTACCAATGGGACAGATCAAGGTAAAATCAAATCTGTTAACCCCTTCTGTACCGACAACGTCCTTTTAATTATATTTTGGCAACTATTAGACAATTTTATTCAGTTTAACAAGGGACTCCAGCAATTACCAGGCTTCGAACAATATCAATTCACCCTATTTACTACCACAGATTTTTCTTAACCCTCCAGCCCCGGCTATGTATTATATATATATTCCTCGAAACCCGGGTGTTTTGGCCGAAAAACGTCTAGGCTAGGCTACCGTATATTCGTTAATCAGACTGCTTCCCGCATTCCCGCGCATCCCCAAGCGTAGCTGTGTTATTTACCTGTAGAATGGCATTAAGTAGAGCTCTCTAAGTCAACTGGTTGAGCTGTGATGATGATTTCATTGGAGATAACTTTATGGCCAAAACAGCCACTTTACACCACTTTTCGATACTTAACAACAACATACAGGCACACACGAACAAGCGACGCTCTCCTTCTTGTGGCCGGAGATGCGGGGCGACGGTCCAGCCGGCTGTTGTTTACATGCGTCGGACCGACGCCTCGCACACGAAGCTCACAGGCTTTCAACCACTGGGCGTTCAAGATACCATCCGGGTACCTGTTATATGCTTTTTTATGGGCGTTCAAGAGCCCTTCCGTGGTGAGAGGGTTAAACTTCACAGACTCGTCTAAATATAGCTACAATAAAATTGGTAAGAGTTGTGTTATCGGGCGTACCACTACCGACATACAACATAAGTTATCTATAAATACTTAACATAACTTAGTATTCTCATTACTACATGAATTAAAATGTAAAACTTGCAAACTAAACAAACCAAAATTGGGACAAGGACAATATAAAGTCAAATTAAATTATCAAAATCGCTATGTGGAAACAACGTTTACTAAAATGAAAATTATTAAATAAAAGAACACAATCCACCACATAGGGTGTACATTACTACATGAGCAAGTTAATCTGTTTCCCAAGCAAACTAATCGCACATATAACAACGCACTATCGTCACGTTAAAGGAAGTAGTCAAGTTTGGGAAGTCCGGGACGTTCTGGCAAATTTTACTAAACTCTGCATGAATAAAGAAACTACATGTTAAATGTCAAAATATTATTTAAAATCAAATTTGCAACATGACAAGACATTAAAATAGTACAAAATACAAATATTGATAAGATATCTATACTATTACAAAATAATATATAAAATACAGTACAGCACTCACTAACGATAGTGCTATCGGGTAGGTACCTGTAAGCATAGCATGCCTCAAGTGACCCCTATCAATAACTACCCTACAAATAACCTACATTTATAGCACAAATAAACTAAGGAAATCGCAAAAGTAAGCAATATTAGGTTAGGTTAGGTTAGGTTAGGTTAATGTTTTAGAGAGGAGTTATGCTGTATGTCGGTAGTGGTACGCCCGATAACACAACTCTTACCATAAAATTAAACAGACATCGCCGGTACAGAAGGGGTTAAAGAGGCCTTATTATCAGTAATAATAATTTTACTATGAGGGCTGGTCCTGTCCAGTGTGAGGTTTGGCATCCTCTACCCAATCTTAGCTGTTTCTGTCTGTCTCTCTTCCTACTTCGGGGGTGGGAGGCTAGGAATCCTCCTCCCCTTGTAAAATTCACCTACTAGGCAAAACAAAGTAAGGAGCGAGGGAACGCGAAAGTGATCCCGGACCCAGAGAACAGGAACTTTCTAGGTTGTTTCTGTTCAAGCTCTGTCTCGAGCCGGCCACCCCCAGCTATGGGGTATGTGCCTGAGTATATACATACATCAGGCTGCAGATATGGGGTATGTGCCTGAGTATATACATACATCAGGCTGCAGATATGGGGTATGTGCCTGAGTATATACATCAGGCTGCAGATATGGGGTATGTGCCTGAGTATATACATACATCAGGCTGCAGATATGGGGTATGTGCCTGAGTATATACATACATCAGGCTGCAGATATGGGGTATGTGCCTGAGTATATACATACATCAGGCTGCAGATATGGGGTATGTGCCTGAGTATATACATACATCAGGCTGCAGATATGGGGTATGTGCCTGAGTATATACATACATCAGGCTGCAGATATGGGGTATGTGCCTGAGTATATACATACATCAGGCTGCAGATGTCAGAATTAAAATGTAAAACTTGCAAACTAAACAAACCAAAATTGGGACAAGGACAATATAAAGTCAAATTAAATTATAGAATTATAGAATTTTAAAAGAATGTACAATAGAGGACTGTACCAGTAGTATATTTATATATTTAGTTACCTTGTCCATGTTAGCAAGAGTAAGCCTTGTTCACCTGATGGCTGCACTCTACCATGCTGTCTTTTGTAATGTTTATAGTCAGTCTTTTAATACTTAAACCCCAGGCCAATTCATGATTTTGCCACATTTAATTTATTTTTTTTTTCTCTCTCAAGAAACAAATTAGGGAGGAACGAAAACAAATTATAATCAAGTACCTTCTTTCAGCTCTTAGTAGAATTCTTCACATTCCTATGGCAACAAGTTTGAAGTACATTATTTTTGTCCCACTGGGGCCATTAACCCATTCAGTACCGGTGACGTCCTTCTCGTTATATTCTGGCAACTATTAGACAATTTTATGCAGTTTAAATAGGGTCTCCAGCAATTAACAGGCATTGAACTATCTCACTTAACCTTTTAACTACCTCATACCCTTCTTAAACTGCACAAAATTGTCTAAATATAACAAGAATATAATGAAAAATACACCGCCAGTACAGAAGGGGTTTAAGCATTAAGTAGGCATGGTGAGGATGAGACATGAGAGTGACACAAGCATCCTCCTGTTGCTGTGACTGGAACCTCACTCAGCAAATTCAAGTGTTCAAAATCATCAAAGGCATCGACAATATGAACTGTAGTAAGTACTTCACTATCGACCAATCTAATTACACGCGGGGAAACGGTTGCAAAATTATTGGTAAATCTTTTAACTCGCACGAATCTAAGAATTTCTTCTTCAATCGAGTTGTCAACTTGTGGAATGGGCTTCCCCGAGACGTTATAGACTGCAGCACCGTTGATTCATTTAAATTTCGCCTAGACAAATATCTCGCATCAAACCCGCGACTGACTGCGTTTGTAAATGAATAACTTTATCCTCCCCTCAGTTACTAACCCATATGTCCCCTACTAACTTCCTAGTCCTGCCACGTTAGTGGCAGGGCAGTAGTTCCCTTTCCAATGTTCCCTTACCCACTCTAAACCACTGTTTGGACACTTGATCCTCAGTGTTTTGGAGGACAAGCAACCTAGAAGGGTCACTAGATCTGTTGTTGCTTGATTTCCTTTGTACTCCTTTGTACTTTGTAGCATACAATATTAGCTGTTTGACCACCAGATGTTTCTCAAAACTAAGGAAAATGGTGGGGAAAATATGCGTATCTGAGGTGCGTAGTTGTTGTTGTTGTTGTTCCCCAGACTGTCTGCCCAAGCAGTCCTGAGTCCGGTAGACCGAAGTCATCCATCCGGATACTCGGGCCCCCAAAGGGGCCAGGGTGAGATGAGATCTGTCTCTGAGAGGGCAGCGGGGGAGGGGATCATCAGCCCACGGGCTGTGTAGTTAAATATAAAGTTGTTTATCCAGTCTCTCATCCAAGTACTATACCCTATTCTAAATAGGTAGGCCAGAAATTGTGAACCCTACCCTCTGTAACTCAAAAAGGGCTAGAGCCAATGGACTGTAAATTTCCACACCTATTCCTAGGCTGACTCTTCCCAAGTAATATAAACATTAGCTTGATTACTCTGGTAGTTTATGAGTTATAGAGGTTAATGTTCAAGTGTTTTAGCCTGCTTATGTGGATCATGGTGTAGGAGATAAATAATGAGAGCGTAGTAATAACTAACACATTAGGTGCGGCGTGTGCGACTTGAGTTGGTGTGAGAGTGGCGTTGTTTTTTGCTGCCAAGAGGTGTTCTGCCCCGGTGTATAGTATGGCCCAGCCCACCCCAGACACACCACCCTGGGCCGCAGCATGGAGGGGGCTGTTACCTTCATGGTCCACACGGGTTCGGCTCACTCTGGGAAGTAAGAGGGTATCAGTTAGTTGGCAGATTTTGGCCATAAGAGATGCAAAGTACCGGTAATTCAGTGATTAAAATGTAAAACTAGCAGAACAAACAAAACAAAACAGGAACTGCACAATATAAAAACAAAAGAACTTATCAAAATCTATCTATCTATATACTATATCAAAATCATTAAGTGGAAATAACACATTAAAAATTTAGCAAAACAATACTATGATATAAAATAACAAACTATGGTAGTCGGGATTATTTCAGCTGACAGTAAATTGAATCCCTTAGCAACTGATTTATTGATGCATTATAGTAATATGTGAAAGCATTATTTCTCTGCAACTGATAATTAAGTAACACCCCATTCTTAACATTAATCATCAATTACAAACCCCAATGCACTTGAATAAACTAATGAAAGCATATGGTCCTCCCAGGATTCGAACTCGGGACACCACACCCAGAACATAAGCATCTAAACCATTACACCACCAAGACAGTTAGCAAGTTTTTATAATTAACAATATAATTAGCTAAATAATCTTTGTAATAGCTAGGTAATAAATACGGGCTTCTGACTAACAAAATCCTAACTAATATTAAACTGGTGTAGAGTACTTTTTAGTGTTGGCGAGGTACTCGACCAGTGAAACATGACCACAGGCAGCAGCAGTGTGTAGTGGTGAACTGCCACGACCATCCTCGGCCTCAAGGTTCACCTCACACACCTCCGCCAGGTACTGCACCAACAGGCTAGGGCACAAATAATAAAAATACAGTAATAATAATCTATCTATCTATCTATCTATCTACTCAGGCCCAATCCCCACATTTCCTTTTTTTTTTGGGGGGGAGGGGGGGGGAATGGCCGACTCAATAATACTGTAATAATAATAAATTGTGTGTGAATTTGTATTTTGCTTTTGTGTGTTAATTGTTTTCTGTTTTGTTGTCCCTATTTGGGCTCCGTGTTGGGTCCACCCCCCCCCCCCCCCCCGCCACCCCCACCCCACCCCAACAAAACTAAAAGTGAGGAATGGGCCTGCATAAATACATACATACATACATACTAGAGATGGAACGAATATATCAATTTTCACTATTTGCGAATACGATTAAAATGTAAAACTTGCAAACTAAACAAACCAAAATTGGGACAAGGACAATATAAAGTCAAATTAAATTATCAAAATCGCTATGTGGAAACAACGTTTACTAAAATGAAAATTATTAAATAAAAGAACACAATCCACCACATAGGGTGTACATTACTACATGAGCAAGTTAATCTGTTTCCCAAGCAAACTAATCGCACATATAACAACGCACTATCGTCACGTTAAAGGAAGTAGTCAAGTTTGGGAAGTCCGGGACGTTCTGGCAAATTTTACTAAACTCTGCATGAATAAAGAAACTATATGTTAAATGTCAAAATATTATTTAAAATCAAATTTGCAACATGACAAGACATTAAAATAGTACAAAATACAAATATTGATAAGATATCTATACTATTACAAAATAATATATAAAATACAGTACAGCACTCACTAACGATAGTGCTATCGGGTAGGTACCTGTAAGCATAGCATGCCTCAAGTGACCCCTATCAATAACTACCCTACAAATAACCTACATTTATAGCACAAATAAACTAAGGAAATCGCAAAAGTAAGCAATTGATACTATCGACAATGAATACATATAATATAAAGACAAATAATTACAAAATATGAAGTAACAACAGATTTAAACAAAGAGTACTCTTTTAACAAGAACAATAAATTTAAAAAATCATCAATATTAATATTAATAATAATAATAATAGAAAAAGAAAAAGAAAAAGATAAACAATAAATACAGACAAAAAGTAAGCAGAGGTTATACAAGAAACTTCAAGTTAAAAATGCTTGATTAAAATTATTGATGTAAAATTTTAGAATACAGTCACAATAATTGACCCTAAAAAGATTAAATTTATGGAACAATTTACTTGCCTCAAAACCTCTGTCCACTAAGAGTCTGTATAGTAACCTAGCTCAATAAGAGTTTTTTGTTGTAAAATTTGCGAATAAGAATACGAATAGCGAATATTTCAATCCTTATTTCATCCTTCAAGAACTGGTAATTATTTTTATGTCACCAACAAACGTTAATTAAATTACTATGAAATTAATTACCAGAAGTTAATGACGATGTGAATGTGTAATTTCTTAAATATCATAAATGAACTGTATGAATTAATGTTTAGTATATTGTAAGAGTTCAGCCATAGAAAATGTAATAATTAAAATTAAATCCATTCAATTTTCTATGTTTCCAGTCCTCAGTCCCAATGTTGCCGCTTTTTTGGTACTAAAGTGCCAGATTTGGTACATTTGACTCTCTCAAGTACATTTTATACATTTTCCAATAAAATAGTCCATATCTGGTACTAAATATGAAATCAGTGAGGAAATATGATGGAATATATTTTAGTGACATGCTATTACATTGGATATGTCTGAAATGGCAATATTGCGACGGTTCAAATGTCCAGGTCCAGCACACGTTCGTTTACCGGGCAGTGATTCCACTTTAGAATAATTTGGTAGGCCTACTTTTCACTAGTTTGATCTGGTACTATTAAATTAAAATTAAAATGTAAAACTTGCAAACTAAACAATACAGTTAACCCGGGAGCTGCGGGGAGACTCTTAAGAGTTCCCCCGGCGCACTGCGGGGAGACTCTTAAGAGTCAGAGAAAATAAAAATCAACTTTTGACATCGAAAAAAATATTTTTTTATTTTTTTTTTTTTATTTTTTTTTTTTTTTTGGCCCCTGGGCCATGCAAAATCTCAGTCCTCTACCTCCCCTCCTTCCCCACTTTCCTCCTCTCCTTCAGTTATCACCTATTTTCCCTGTTATTCCCTTATTCTGAGGTATATTTTCGTGCTAACATTAGAAATCCGATTGGAGGGTGTGGTCATCACTGATAGCAAGCGAGTGCAAGAGAGAGAGAGAGTATCGATCGACTGTGTCTCAGTGGCCTTGGGGGAAATTGGCGGGAAAGCAGATTGCCTCACCCATACATTATACAACTCGCGGGCTATATCTCCGATTTTGACCATCCAAACACTGTTTTCACTCGTTTTATTGTTGTTTCAGGTTAATACCTTTATAATCAACCCATAATAGGCGCATATGGATAAGTATTAATGCTATTAATGGCACAATGAATATTTTAGTGGCGGAAACACCTCAAATACGTCAGCACAGGGGGACGTTTCCAATTACCCCCATGCGCACTTCAGAGGTTAAGTAGCAACACTGCTCAGTCCTCCTTCATTCCACTTTAGCGGCCCCAACGCACATGAACACTGTTATTTATTCGTTTGTGTTAACTTTAAAATTTAATATTTAAAAATTTTGTATATATTCTATTGGTTTCGTGAACATATTCGCATATTTGCAAATAGCTATGAATGGAAATGCGAATACAAATACGAATATTGAAAAACATAGCGAATATTCGGACATACGAATACGAAACTAATATTCGGTCCATATCTAATACATTAATACATACATACATACAGTACATACATACAATAATAATAATACAAATAATAATAAGCATGTTACTTATTTCTCATAAGACAATTTTTCCGTAGAATTCACTGGCGCTCGTAAAAGAAGAATCCCCTAATTAATCAATTTTATTTTGTATGACAAGTGAGAGAATGAGTAAAAGTGTGTGAGAGTGAGGTGGAAGGGCAGACTGAGCATGATATGGAAGTATGGTGTTGAGAGGTATATATGAGTGAAAGTGGTGTTGGTTGTTTGGAGGGGCACTGAGTGAGGTGGAAGGGCAGACTGAGCATGATATAGAAGTACAGTATGGTGTTGAGAGGTATATATGAGTGAAAGTGATGTTGGATGTTTGGAGGGGCACTGAGTGAGGTGGAAGGGCAGACTGAGCATGATATAGAAGTATGGTGTTGAGAGGTATATATGAGTGAAAGTGGTGTTGGTTGTTTGGAGGGGCACTGAGTGAGGTGGAAGGGCAGACTGAGCATGATATAGAAGTATGGTGTTGAGAGGTATATATGAGTGAAAGTGATGTTGGTTGTTTGGAGGGGCACTGAGTGAGGTGGAAGGGCAGACTGAGCATGATATAGAAGTATGGTGTTGAGAGGTATATATGAGTGAAAGTGGTGTTGGTTGTTTGGAGGGGCACTGAGTGAGGTGGAAGGGCAGACTGAGCATGATATAGAAGTATGGTGTTGAGAGGTATATATGAGTGAAAGTGATGTTGGTTGTTTGGAGGGGCACTGAGTGAGGTGGAAGGGCAGACTGAGCATGATATAGAAGTATGGTGTTGAGAGGTATATATGAGTGAAAGTGGTGTTGGTTGTTTGGAGGGGCACTGAGTGAGGTGGAAGGGCAGACTGAGCATGATATAGAAGTATGGTGTTGAGAGGTATATATGAGTGAAAGTGATGTTGGTTGTTTGGAGGGGCACTGAGTGAGGTGGAAGGGCAGACTGAGCATGATATAGAAGTATGGTGTTGAGAGGTATATATGAGTGAAAGTGATGTTGGTTGTTTGGAGGGGCACTGAGTAAGGTGGAAGGGCAGACTGAGCATGATATAGAAGTATGGTGTTGAGAGGTATATATGAGTGAAAGTGATGTTGGTTGTTTGGAGGGGCACTGAGTGAGGTGGAGGGCAGACTGAGCATGATATAGAAGTATGGTGTTGAGAGGTATATATGAGTGAAAGTGATGTTGGTTGTTTGGAGGGGCACTGAGTGAGGTGGAAGGGCAGACTGAGCATGATATAGAAGTATGGTGTTGAGAGGTATATATGAGTGAAAGTGGTGTTGGTTGTTTGGAGGGGCACTGAGTGAGGTGGAAGGGCAGACTGAGCATGATAAAGAAGTATGGTGTTGAGAGGTAGAAAGAAGAGAAACAAACCTAGCTAGAGTTTGTCAAAGAGGTTGTCAAAGAGGAAAGGTTGAGAGGTATATATGAGTGAAAGTGGTGTTGGATGGTTGGAGAGGCTCTAACTGATGGATGACAGAGGAGCACGGACGTGATTCATCCGTGGCCACCCCATCGGCGATCAAGGCGTTTGGCAATAAACAGACATACCGTATATATAATTGTTATCTCAAATGTACAGTATATGTGGCTAAGTGTTACCATCCCCAAGAAAAACACTTTGACATAATTATTATGTAAAACTTGCAAAATAAACAAACCAAAACAGGGACGACACAATACAGTATACTGTACAGGCAAAAGAACTTATCAAAACCTGAGGGAGAAGGGGGTCAAGAAAAATCAAAGACCTTCCCATAAAAGTTTAAAAGAGAGGAGTTGAATGTTTCAGTATGGCTAAAGTTATTTTTCTTTATATTCTGGCTATCATTAGACGATATTACTCTGATTAATCAACGAATTAATGGAGTTAAAATACACCTCTCTGATTACTAGACATCCTTCCTAAGCAGTATCAAATTGTCTAATAATAGCCAGAATAATGGCATCACCTTTTGAAGTGGTTAAGGGACGTTATTTTATTTGTTTATATTTGTATATATTAGTACTGGTATACAGTATATATTTGTATTAGTTTGCTCCCTAGACCTCTATCAAGTCTAAAGAAACACCATCCCAAAGATCCCCCTTCAAGATAAATTTGTAAATTTTTCAGTAGAAAAATGTCCCGGCGTTTCTCTTAAGATACAGGCTCGCTACCGCTCGCTAGGAAAACTTGACAGATAAATGGTACGAAAGGTCTTAATACTGTATTGACAAAGAAATGGACAAAAGTACCGGTATTGAAATTTGAAAACTAATGGGGCTAAACTGTAAACATGAAGGAGACGGGGATTCACAAAAAAAAACTTCCCCTCACAAGTACACATAAATGGTGCTCACAGTGATCCAGAGATGGCTGCACAGTGTATGGCTAGCCTGCCTGCTCCGTCTGGTACGGCCGGGTCACCACCGTGCTTCAGTAACGTCACAAACACGTTCAACAGGCCTCGACAGCAGGCTACGTGTACAGCTGTCTCACCTGAGGGCAAAGCGATGTTTGGTGTTATTAAAATGTAAAACTTGCAAAACAAACAAACCAAAACAGGAACCACACAATAGAAAGACAAAATAACTTATCAAATTCACTACAGTACATATATAGAAATGACGCATTGAAAATTTAGCAAAACAATACTGGTACTATAATAATAATAGGTAATCCTATCGGGCATGGAAGCATACATTCCATTCTCTTTCTCTCAGACTAATGCTAAAAAATCTTGGTTTACTCACGCCTGTTCTACTGCTGTCCGCAATAAGGAGGAAGCATTAAAACGGTACCGACGCCTTAAAACTCAAGACTCTCATTCTTCATATGTTTCTGCCCGGAATCAAGCCAAATCTGTTCTTCGACTTGCCAAACACTCTTTCATCAATAATAAATGCACTGAACTATCCAACTCTAGCTCTTCCCAAGCTTTCTGGCATCTAGCCAAAAACCTCTCCAACAATTTCTCTTCCTCGTCTTTCCCTCCCCTTTCCCACTCTGATGGCACAACCATCACTTCTTCCTCTGACAAAGCTAAACTCTTCGCTCAAACTTTTGCTAGAAACTCCACCTTGGATGATTCCGGTGCTATTCCTCCCTCTCCGCCCTCCTCTCTCTTAATATAATTAATATAATTAATATAATTAATATAATTAATTATGCCTAATATCCTAATCTCTTCTAAAGATGTACTTTCTACCCTCTCTGGGCTTAACACTAATAAGGCGTACGGTCCGGACGGTGTTCCTCCTGTTGTTCTCAAAAACTGTGCTTCCGTGCGGACTCCCTGCCTAGGCAAACTCTTTCGTCTCTGTCTATCCTCTAACGTCTTCCCTTCATGATGGAAGTTTGCTCACATTCAACCTGTCCCAAAGAAGGGTGACCGCTCTCAACCCTCCAACTATCGTCCAATTGCTCTTATCTCTTGTCTTTCTAAAGTTTTTGAAACTATTCTTGCTTCCAAATTTCTTAAGCATTTCTCTTCTCATAATCTGCTCTCAGATCGCCAGTATGGCTTCCTTAAGGGTCGCTCTACTGGTGATCTTCTTTCATATCTTACTAACTCTTGGTCATCCTCCTTTCGGGACTTCGATGAGACGTTTTCTATTGCACTAGACATATCGAAAGCCTTCGATAGAGTCTGGCATAAATCTTTAATTTCTAAACTACCCTCCTTCGGTTTCTATCCCTCCATCTGTGCCTTTGTCTCTAATTTCCTTTCCGGCCGTTCCATAGCCGCGGTTGTGGACGGCCATTGTTCACTTCCTCACCCTATAAACTCCGGTGTTTCTCAGGGCTCTGTCCTATCTCCTATTCTCTTTCTAATTTTTATAAATGATCTCCTTAACTGTACCTTAATTCCCATCCATTCATACGCAGACGACTCAACCTTACACTACTCCATTAGTTTTTCAGAACGCCCCAGACAGCAATCCCTCAACGACAAACGTAATGAAGCCATAGAACTCTTAAATTCTGATCTAAATACTATTTCCAATTGGGGCAGAGAAAACCTTGTTAACTTTAATGCTTCCAAAACCCAATTTCTCCATCTATCTACCCGTCAGGATCTCCCAGCGGAGTATCCCTTATTCTTCAACAATACAAAAATCAACCCTTCATCTTCTCTCAATATTCTTGGTGTCTCTTTTTCTTCTGCTCTCATTTGGAAGGACCATATTACCAGTCTTGCTAAGGCAGCCTCCCAGAAGCTGGGTGTGCTCAACCGCCTTAGGGGGTTCTTTTCCCCTGCACAGCTTCTTGCTCTGTACAGGGGCATAGTGCGCCCTTGTATTGAGTATTGTTCACATGTGTGGGGAGGTTCCTCTCACACCGCTCTCCTAGACAAAGTTGAAAGGAAGGCCTTTTGTATCATTAACTCCCGTCCACTCACCAACTCTCTGCAATCTCGCTCTCTCCGCCGCAATGTTGCATCTCTCTCGCTGTTCTATCGCTACTATAATAATCAGTGTTTCTCAGAGCTATCCCAGTGCATACCACCTCCTTTACGTAGGGCACGTGGTACCCGTCTTGCAACTCAATCCCACCCCTACTCTGTGCAACTCTCCAACCCAAGAGTGAAACGTTACTCTCAAACTTTCTTCTACTCAACAGCTGAGCTCTGGAACTCTCTCCCAGAATCAGTCTTTCCCTCTTCCTATGACTTAAATTGCTTCAAACTCCATGTGTCCAGGCATTTTGGCTCGAACGTCCCTTGATTTTGGCCCTGTCACTCTTTCAACTATGGGGGAGGCACTCGCTATAGGCAGTTATGCCTTTTGCCTCCCTCAATCACATAGGAAAAAAAAAAAAAAAAAAAAAAAAAAAATGTAAAACTTGCAAAATAAACAAACCAAAACGAGGACAAGGCAATATAAAAGCAAAGGAACTAATCAAAATCGCTATGTGGAAATAACGTTTTAGCAAAATAAGTTTTGAAATAAAAGAACACCGTCCACCACATAGGGTGTACATTACTACATAAGTAAGTTAATCTGTTTCTGTATAAAATAAAAAAATAAAAAACCATCACATCGAATGTACATCACTATATGAGCAAATAAGTTTGTTATTGAATATACAGTATCTGTACAGCGAACAGGCCAGCAAACGAGACCCTATGTAAACTCAGTCCTAAAATATTGTCTCTTCTATCTAGTTAAAATTTTCCTTCACAATTCACAGTATGTTTTTGAAAATTATAAAATGGCCACAAAAATATGCATTTACATGTATATATTCCTATGTTCCTTATCATAGTTATTCCAATCTTAAAGGTGAATTACACAAAGATGATAAAAAAGTGAGATAAGTTATCTAGCAGAACGTTAAATACTCTAGTAATACACCATTATCGGGAATATCCTTAAATTTGCCCCTAACATATAATATAAATCGAGTCAAGTTAAAGGTAAATTTCTGTTACCTGACAACTATCAGATTCTGTGATGTCATCACAATACTGGAAGGCACGAAATTTGCAAGACAGTCAACTATCAGACGCCGCCAGATATAAAATTTTGAATATTTGGTTTCTTTACTGACGTAAATTTACTTTATTATACACAAACCTGAGCATCCTTAATATGTTTGTGATGCATAACAAATATACATCTTACTAGGTATGCAGCTTATGTAATTCACCTTTAAAAACAAATTGTCCTAGTTTGAAATGCTGGTGGTGAAGGAATGATGTTCAGTGTATTAATTGTCATCAATACTATCACTAAAAATCATTAACTGTCATCATCACTATTACTGTTATCATCATGGTCACTATCACCCAGAGACTCACCCCGCCCAATCTTCACGTACCTGCCTGGCTGCGTAGGTTTGGGTCTGCACCGTACTGAAGGAGAAGCCTCACCACCGGCAGGTTACCCACCATCACCGCTTTCTGTAGTGCTGTACGACCGTCATAGCCTGCAACGTCACATAATACACTAACATATCCAACTGGGCTATATAAACTGCTATTTATCTTGTGTTATCCCAGTTTTGGTTTGTTTATTTTGCAAGTTTTACAATTTAATATTATAATGTAAAAATTGCAAAGCAAACAACCCAACCAAAACAGGAACTGCACAATATAAACACATAAGAACTTATCAAAATCAATATGTGGAAATAATCCATAGAAGATTTTGAAAAACAATATTATAAAATATAAAAACACAAAACTTAATACATTGACCTTCTCTTTCACACTAATCCAGGGAATACCCTCTCCAGAAGTGTGAAATACCTCAATCTTTTGTAGTTTGTCTGAAAGACCAGGGCACGACTTCCTCAATGTTACCTTCAAATTAAATTTAGTATAGGCCTACCTATTTTCCATAGCACTATCTTTGAATACATTAAGAGTACGGTAACGGAATTGGATAGTAAAAGTCTTAGTAGCTGTAAAATTAATCATGGGTAACGTTTAGTGCATATACATTTGATTTGCCATCGATTTTACCGACTTTCATGGTGAAAAATTTGTTAATAAATCCCGACCCAAGGTGATAGTCTGAATTGAATATCAGGTGTCCGGATATTTCCCTCAGTCTATTGAACTGTGTCCAAAAGAAAGGTAAATCTGAATAACATTCTTCAGCCATTTATCTACCGTATGTTTTCAGACTTTTTCTGAAAATATATATTGTTCCTGGAGTAAATACTGATACCTACATATGTTAAAGGTGGGGGTGCATGGGTTGAGGTAAACATGGATAAATAATCGCCAACCTGCATATAATTATATTGTAAAATGCAATGTCACTGAAATCATTATTAACAATGGTATATTATTAATAATGGTTCGGGTGGATGGGACTCGTTAGCCTTGGTCAGCAATCCATCTAGGGGAGATAACCTTATAAAAATCCGGGTGAATGGGACTTGTCAGCCTTGGTTGGCAACTTGTCTAGGGGAGTAAACCTTAGAGTACAAATCAGTACTGCTATCTTAGGGTGAAGCAGGTTAGTGGATGGATTAGCCGCACACCACTGTAGAAAAATAGTGCTAAAAAATATATGAAAGGCCTCGGAGTCAGACGGAACCTAAATTGAGTGGTCAATCCTGTAAGTCCTTCAGTAAACTGGCATGGGTTGTCCCTCTTACAGGGGATAGGTTTGCTTGGGGGCATTTTGTGTATAGCCACCCCCATTAAGGGGAGTAAGGCGTCTGGCAATAGATAGATAGATAGATAGGTATAAAGGATTTTGTGGATCGTCTATACCGGGCCTGTGACGTCATAGTGACGTCACAGAAGTATCCTAATCCTAGACTGGATGGTGGACTTACACTTGTGTGACGTCACAGGCCCGGTATAGACGATCCACAAAATCCTTTATACCATTGTTAATAATTATTTCAGTGCCATTGCATTTTGCAAGATAATTATGTATAGCTTGGCGATTATCATTCCATGTTTATCTCAACCCATGCACCCCCACCTTTAATCCAAAAGCCCTGAAATTCTAGATCCCAGGGTCTGAAAGAGAGGGGTTTTACATGTGCATTGTACATGTATACAAATTATTGTGGTTATGTTGATTTGGAAACTATCGTTAGAATATGAGAAGTAACAGTTGTCCGAGGATTTGCAATGCTGGAGCCAAGATTAAACAAACTTACAATGTTAAATCCAAATCAAATTCTACCTGTGGAATCAACGACAGCTGGGTTCTGTTTGAGGGTAGCCTCCAGGGAAGGTGTGGGTAGGGAGAGGGCCAAATCTGCCAGGTTGTTTAGTACACTGGCTGTCATGGCCGCCATCACTGGAGGAGGGGATTACTGTCAATACTCACACCACCTCAACACCTGAAACAACAGATATTATAAATAGAACATAATCTAGTGATAACATAATTGTTTTTAGAGATAGTCAATCAATACCAGTACATTATGGAAGGAGTGATCAGAGAATGGAAGACAGGTTTACAATCACTCCAGTCTCTACTTCCCATACTCTGACACTGCAGCCCCACCCCGGCCCCCACTTATCCATTCCCTGATCACACCAATACACCAGTCAACAGTAACACCGTTACTAATCATTCTAGCCACTATTACCATTCCTGTTACTATCTCAACCTTTCAAGCCAACCTATTCTTCATAACTGGGGCCTATCCTCCCCAGACCCCTGCAGTAGAAGAACCAAAGTCACAAGTGACTGTGGTGCTGCTAGAGTGACTAGGGGCAAGAATGATCTGTTACCGGTACTGGTACCGGTACCTGAGACTAAGATCAATAGGATCAGGTTGGAGTGGGACGAAGGGAAATTATGTTCAATTGATATCATACTGTAGAGCTGCAAAAAGTGGTCACTGATTATAAGAGAGTGCTGCATTTGGACAAGGGAAGAATATTTCATATTGTTAGTACCAGTACTATTACTAGTTCTACCAGTTCTATTGGGGAGATTGTAGGCAATAATCAAGCAGGCAGTACCCAGGGGAGGCTACATAGGCATATGATAAGGAGTTGCTGAAACTCTTGTTTCATTTGCCTGGCTTCCCACACTGTTTTTATTTGTGCCTCACCTATGAAAAAAGTACACAGAGAGTAACCCAGCTAACTCTCACAAATACCTCCTCGTACTAATTTCACTAAACTTAATAAGCACACCAGTTGTTGACAGCGGAGACAAGGAGGGTCATGAGTTGTGTAGGAAAGAATGGTGGAGATTGGGAGTTGAATCAGTTGCTGTTTGCTGATGATGCAGCGGTGGTGGCGGATTCTGAGGAAAAGCTGCAACAAGTAGCCTAGTAAAAGAGTTTGGTGTGGTATGTGGAAGGAGGAAGCTGAGGGTGAATGTCAATAAAAGTAAAGTGATTGTGTGTAATAGAGATGCTCTTATAGTAAATCTAAATGTACAATTGGATGGGGAAATGCTGGAACAAGTGGAGTGTTTTAAATATCTAGGAGTGATAAGCAGGTTTGGAAATGGAGGTAAGGTACCGTACAGTATGTGAAGGAAGGAAAGTTTTCAGAGCAATGGGAAGTACAGTATGTGGAATGTAACAAAACTCGGAACGAAAGCTAAAAGTACCGTACAATGTATCAATGGGTAGTTGTACCAACAGTGATGTATAGGGCTGAGACATGGATTTGAAAGAAAGTTGGAGGTGATGAAGATGAGAAGGAGTACCGTACGGTATAATAATAATAATATTAATATTAATATTAATATTAATATTAATAATAATAATAATAATAATCGGTTTATTTCAAGCCGGCATCCAATGGGGCTGAAAATACAGACTTAACCTAGATCTTATGCTAAGGGATCACCAGACTGATCCTGGCTGCTAACGAGAGCGCCTACATACCCCCGAGGGAGTAGGACGTGGGCAGGAGACTTTGTGGGTCCCCCGAGACGGTCCGTCCAGACCTTGCCTTCACGGCCAGGGAAAGTTTTTGAGAGAGCTTCCCCTGCCGGCGCGTGGGATCGAACACCCGACACCAGAGCTAGTGCTCCCAATACAGTGTACTAAGCGCGCTCGGCCACCGTGACAGTACTCACCTAATTGTAGTATACAGGATTTGAGCCTAAGCTCGTGTCGTCCTATCTCTCTCTCTACATTTATCCAATTTTGCTTTAAAAGTTTGGATATATCTTGCTCCCACCACCTCCCCATCCAACTTATTCCAACAATCAATGCTTCTATACGGGAAGCTGAACTTTCTTACATCAGACTTACATACAACTTTCCTCAACTTACATTCATGACCCTGGTTCTTCCCTCGTCCCTCACCACAAAATCTCCCTTGCCGATCTTCTCAAAACCTTTCACACACTTAAACATCATGATCATGTCACCTCTCTCTCCTCTCCCTCAGCGTTGGCAGCTTTAGCCTCTCCAATCTCTCCTCATATGGCAGGTCTCTAAGGCTAGCTATCATCTTAGTGGCAACTCTCTGAACTCTTTCCAGTTTTTTATTATGTTTTATAAGGTGTGGAGACCACACCACTGCTGCATACTCCAGTCTTGGTCGTATTATTGTCCCTATTATTTTTGCTAACATCTCTTCATCTAAATAATTCAGAGCTATTCTCATGTTAGTCAACACTGCATAAGTTTCACCAGTTATTTTATTTATATGCTGTTCAGGTGACAAGCTGTCTGCCATAACTACCCCTAGGTCTTTTGCTTTCCCAGCTTTACTAATTATTTCATCTCCTATTTTATATTCCCAAGAAGGTCTATATTTACTTTTTCCCATCTCAAGAACCTGACACTTACTCGTGTTGAATTCCATTTTCCAAATTTGACTCCACTCATATAATTTATCTAGGTCTCTCTGTAATTCTTCACAACTACTCCTCAAAGTCAAAGACCATCTGGACATGAGAGGCACTCAATTCCTGGCAGCAGCCTCCACGAACCAAGACCACCCACTAAACTACATGGCAACACACCCACAGACACCAAGAAATATCAAAACAACACCCAGCACACGGTATTACACACAATTATTGTCCTCTCTCCCTCCCTGCCCACCCCGAACCAACTTCCAGAAGCACATCCATACTCATATCTCTCGCCGATCCATCCACTCACTCACAGACAACACGCAGCTGCATGCACGACCTCCAGAAATCCATCCTTCCGAATCCTCCCTTCCTCGCGAGGACAGAGTCCACCTGGCCAGGCTGAGATGCAGACACCATCCAGCTCTCCTGAGCTATCAGAAGAGACTGGATGACTCCGTTATCGAGGCCTGCCCGGGATGTAACACAGCACCCCATACCATTAAACACATCATAGAAGACTGCATTTCACACAACCACTTATGCCAACAACACAATCTACACTCAATGAGAGCTCTGTGGGAAAGCCCGATCGTGGCCATAGCCTTCCTCAGGGACTCGGGGCTGTTCGGCCAGGCAGCTTAGGGAACAACTACTCCTACTTGTAATATGCTTCATTAATTTTGCATCATCAGCAAACATAGATATATATGAGCCTATTCCCATTTGAAGGTCGTTGATGAAAACCAAAAACATGATTGGGGCCAACACCGATCCTTGAGGCACTCCGCTTTTTACCCTTTTCCACGAGGAGAACTTTCCTTTTATTACTGTTCGCATTTCCCTCCCAATTAAATAGTTTTCCATCCACTTTAATAATACTCCCTCAACCCGCCCCACAGTCCTGAGGTTCCACAACAATCTCTTATGAGGCACCTTATCAAATGCCTTCTTGAAATCTAAGTAAATACAATCTACCCACCCCTCCCTCCCTTGTACAATGTCAATTACCCTATCATAGTAACTCAACAAATTTGTGGTACACGAATGACCTTTTCTGAACCCGAACTGCTTGCTTGAAATTATTTCCCTCTCCTCCAACATACCCACCCATCTTTTTCTAATAATCTTTTCACAAAGCTTGCATATAACACTCGTTAAGGATACCGGTCGATAATTTAGCAGGTCTTCTTTATTTCCACTTTTATATATTGGAGTTATATTTGCTTGTTTCCATTCTAAGAAGTATGTGTGGAGTACCGGTAACGCGTAGAGACAGACTGAGGAATGAAGAGGTACCGGTATGTAGAAGAGTGGGACAACAGGAGCCCTTATCGGCCAGAGTGGACAGAAGGGTGCCATGCTGGTATGGACATGTTGAATGAATGGGAGATGAATGGCTTACAAAGAAAATACCGTATATGAGTCAGAAACAAGGGAAGGTTAGAGGGAGAGGAAGACCCCAGTTGAGATGGAGAGATGGTGCAATACAAGCGTTGGAAGGTAGAGAGACGATTGAAGAACAGGCAAGAGAAGTGGTTGTTGTTGTTGTTGTTGTTGTTCCCCAAGCTGCCTGGCCGAACAGCCCCAAGGCCCCGAGCAAGGCCAAGGCCATAACCGAGCGCTCCCACAGAACCCCCCCCCCGCCGTCCACAATAAAGCCTGGATGACCGAAGCCACTCCATGGCGGGGAGCTGAGGAGGGTGCGGAAACGCCCGGGAAACCAAAGCCCCATCCAGGACCCTGTGCCCCTCAGCAATTATGAAGAGAAAGTTGAGGGGCAAAGGAAAAATGTGACGCTTTGGCTTCCAATCTTGGTAGATTGGGAGGTCAATCCACGGAAAAGACGCCGTCACTTGAGATCTAGAAAACATATAAGTAAAAGGAACAGTCAGAGTAAGCTATGGGTATGGCAGAGATCGCTCAGTTCTCACTCTAATAGACCAGCCCATCACCACATGACTAGAACCCAATCCTCTCAGCATCAGCTAGGAAAGGCCCTAGAAAGCCGCCTTTGGCGGGGGGATAGCTCCCCTATTTCAACCCCTTTCGGGGTTGGGCACCCGCCCAAGTAATGAATAGGAATGAATGGAGGATGCTTGTGAATAGATGAGTGATAACACGGTCGTACACCGTAGGGAGAGGGGGCCGGGCGCCAGTTGGACTAGATAATAGTCTGTCAGGCACCTGACCTGGGGAGCCGATCTATATTGTGAAGGGCCATGCCTGAAAGTAAGGTGGGCGGGCATTGTGGTGGTAAGCTCCGCTGCATGTCTGCCTATTGACTGTTGAGACCAGACCTCTCTGAGAGGTCTGGGACCTGGGTGTTGTAGCTGGGGACCCCATAAGCCTAATGGACCTGGGTCTCTGGGTCTTCTCCTGGGCGACCTAGACGAGTGAGAGTTTTTTATTTTGTTTTTGTGTTGTGTTGCCCCTAATCCGGCTCTATCTCGAGTTTTCAGTTGGCCACCCCCAGCTATGGGGTATGGTATGTGCCTGAGTATACGACTGTGGACTTATCCAGCAAGACTTAAACGCCCTCGAACATTGGGA
Organism: Paralithodes platypus; assembly: GCA_032716605.1. Lineage (NCBI taxonomy): Eukaryota > Metazoa > Arthropoda > Malacostraca > Decapoda > Lithodidae > Paralithodes > Paralithodes platypus. The sequence continues at coordinate 9,206,583 of CM064487.1, read as the reverse complement.
GAACACCTGGCAGATGTCTTTCCGCCCCGATAAATGTAAACTTCTCCGCTTTACCCGCTCCCGATCACCCATCACTTTCAATTACACATTACACAACCAACCACTAGAATCAGTTCCTTCATACAAATATCTTGGCGTCCACCTCTCCACCAACCTAAGATTCAACACCCACATTCATCACATACAAAGTCAGGCAAACCGCACACTAGGGTTCTTGAGGAGGAATTTACATAATGTACACGAGACATCAAACACATAGCTTATAACACCCTTGTTCGCCCAACACTGGAGTACTGCGCCGCAGTATGGGATCCATACACTCAATCTAACATTAAGACACTTGAAAAAATTAACACAAAAGCAGCCAGGTTCATCACACACAATTACACGCAAACCCCAGGCATCACAACCCGTATCAAAATTCAAATAAGCATGGAAACCCTTAACACACGAAGACTCAGGCACAGACTCACAGTAATGTATAAAATCACACACAATTATATTGACATTAAAAAACATGAATACCTACACAACTCAAACACCCGCAACACACATTCTCATAAGTACCAAACATACCACACTAATACTGACTTCTACAAACACTCATTCTTTCCACGAACCATACGGGATTGGAACAGTCTCCCAGAAGATACAATAAATAGCCCTACACATTCAAACACAGAATAAACTAACATTTCGCCCACATCACACACACACCATAAACCCTCCACTTAGCTCCCCCCATCCTATATCCTGACCCCCCATCCTCCACCCTAATACCCTTATATGTGTGATATGCGCAAGTCCAGCGCCCTACACGTTATCAATCGAGAACGAGATCGTGATACGGTACCGGTACATATACTCTATATATATATATACAGTATGTATACATATATAGCCTATATATATATACTGTATATATATATATACCGGTACTGTATATATATACGGTATATATATATATATATATATATATATATATAATATATATATATATATTGTACCGGTATATATACAGTACTGTATATATATATATATATATATATATATATATATATATATATATATATATACAGTACAGTATAGTATATATTAGATACCATACCGGTACTGTAATATTTATAATTAGGCCTATACAGTAGGCTATGTTAAGAGAGACTGCAGCATTCTGGATGGCTGGGGCAAGACAAAAGGTTTTCAATATACCGTACACAATGCTTTTATTATCAATCCAATCTTCTATATCCTCTACTTATCAGGCTCTACTATTGGGAAGGATGTAGTGTCCGGGCATAGGCCTATCTTTTTTTTTTTTTTTTTTTTTTTAGTTAAGGTTAAAGGGATGAGGTCACGAGGAACCTTTTAACCCTGTCATAGACCTATTTTACTGTTAGGCAATCAGAACAGAGGCAAGGGGTGTGAGGAGATTGCCCAACTATCTCCACCAGCCGAGAATCGAACTCGGTCCTCCCGGTTAGAAACCGAGCGCTCTACCAATGTCGCTACTGGTCACCCCTGCCAGCTTTGTTTATACTGTATTACCGGTACTTAGATGCTCGCTGTACCGTATGCCCGAATACTACATCCTTACCCTATTTTTCATAATTCAATCCCGATTCCCTCCCCTCACCCCTTTCTCTCTCTCTTTATAGGTATCTTTCTCTCAAGAAGGTACTGTTAGGAAGATAGGTTATAAATCGGTAAGATTTTACGGTTTGACAGTTACAAGCCCCATCGATGTTTGTGTAGCCTATAGGTATGTTATATAATAGTCTTTAGTCCTATATATGTCCTTCCCGTCGCAAATGTATTGTAAGGGAGATATAGGGTAAAACACAGTCTTGTCTGCATAGGCTAATGACAAGTCCTGTTTTACGGGATTTCTGCTTTATATATATTTTTTCCCGCCTACCTTACTCGGGGGACCTTACAGTTGCGCGAATCGCGATCCAGTGCTGCTTTGGTAATTGCGTACATTTTAGGTTAGTTTCTATCCACGTATTACTTTTAGGTTAGGTTAGGTTAGGTTTCTTAGGTTTCTTAGTTAGGTAAAACACGTTACAACACTGTATATAAAAAAAAAATACAAACCAAAAAAAACACACATTCTAAAACTCGTGACTGTCACACCGTATCAATTTACCTATAAATCATACTGTTTGACACTAGCCTATTAATTCCACATTGATTTGAAGATCGGAGAACATTTTAATTACCATCCCATATTACCAGTAAAACTGTAAAATTATAAGTAGAGGTGTGGAAACTGTGGGAGGTAGCCGATCTTTGAAGTTTGAAACAATGACGACTTGACGAGTGGATGGTTACGAACTTACGACAGTACCTGAGTACCGTATGATAACTAATCTATCCAGTAATGTCAAAATCAACAATATTGGCAACTGGAACATAAAACATTTAATGCAGAATCCGCAGCAGATTATCCCTCCTTGAACTCCTTCATTACTGTATTTTAATTTGGCAAATTTCCTAACATAGCCTAACTAACTTACTAAGCCCTAGTCTAGGCTAGTACTTTGGCCTAGTGACGCCTACCAAGGGTTATAGGCCTAGCCTATTCCAATTTCCTAGACCCTTAATCATCTTAATGTTAATGATCATTAGGCCTAGGCCTACTAAATTATGGATACCTACAGTACAATTATTACAATAGTAACAATAGGGCCTAGCGGCCTAGCCTAACAAAATTGGGTAAAATTCTAGTTTCACGTACACAGCGACAAAAGGGAGGCGCCGTTGTAAAGGCATAGCTTCCCGACCAACTATGAAGATCAGGGAAATTGCTGGGTAAAAGACGTAATATAATGATAATAAACTACATTAACGACATTAGCCTAACCTAACAACCTTACCTAACCTAACCTAGTATTATGTAATAGCTATGGTGCCGCATATGGGGAGAAAATATATATTTGTTTTTACAGTAGGTATAATTCCTTATAATGCATTTCCGCCGCTTTGGACATATATAGGAATTAAGTATGGTATATGACAACTCTAAAGTAGCCATAGAAATTTATGAGTATGCTGTGAAAGCGAAACTAGAATTAAACCCAAAATTGACCACGAATGTCAACGAAATAGGCTATCTCCTTAACCCCTTCAGACTCATATGACGCAGAGGTTGCCAGATTAGCAATAAGAAATAGAGTTCTCTCACTCTTATAATTAGGCTACCTCTCCAAAATTAGTTTTCTGCCCACAGCTAACTCAAAGACAACTGCAGAGGTTGAAGTAACTAGGACTAAACTAAAGATTTCTAAATACCCCTGATGGTATCAAAGGTTTTAAAGTATCCCTTATAGGCTCAAAATCGCGTCATATGTCGGAGAGGGTTAAGCTGTTAATCCTGTCTATCTTATCTCCACACTCCACCATTTAGCCGTCATGTTTATTCGCATCATAGCCTAGTTCGCATTAGTTATTACATATTGTCCCTGACCAGCCAGGCTGACCTTCACAAGTACACATATTATTGGCTGTCACACGGTACTACGGTATTATGGCATACAAGGAAAATTTCCACAAAATATCGTCAGCAATTTCCCAAAAAGTCTTCCCAGTTTATCAAGTCTTTCATAAGCTTACTTAGTACTACCATGTTGTTTATAGGCTAGGTTAAATCTAAGGTAGACGTACTGGGTGATATGCAAGTGGAAAAATACTTACAAGTCCCAGTAATTGTGATTTTAGTGACGTAAACTATCCGGACCCTCCCTGTAAACAACCCAACTGATTGTTCGATCATTCGCTCATTGTATCGTTTCGTCTATTTCGAGAAGTTTATAGATCTAGGACATTATAAAGGAGACAAACATATAAAGTTAACAATTATCTACACGTTGCATATAAGGATTTATAAGTTACAATGCGGATTTTGTTTTCATTGAGGTAGTTTGTAGTACCGATGTTGGTCTATCTAGAGCCCGCGAAAATTTAAACTTCGTATTGCATGACCTCTGCAATCTGACCTCATACAGTAATTTGTTTTCTATGTGAGTGAGAGAGACAAAAGGCAGAACTGCCTGTAGCGAGTGTCGTCCCCAGAGTTGAGAGTGAAAGGGCCAAAATCAAGGGACATTCGAGCCAAAATCAAGGGACATTCGAGCCAAAATGCCTGGACAAACGGAGTTTGAAGCAATTTAGGTCATAGGAAGAGGGAAAGACTGAGTCTTACCTTACCTGGTGTTCTTACCTGGTGGGCTTCCCAGACCCCAGAGCTGATGATAAAGGGCGAGGGAACGCGAAAGTAGTCCCGGACCCTAAGAACTGGAACTTTGAATGTTGTTTCTGTTCGAGCTCTGTCTCGAGTCGGCCACCCCCAGCTATGGGGTATGTGCCTGAGTGTAGTGTTGGGGATATAGGTACAAAAGAACATATATGGGGCAATGTAATGGGTCTTCTGCAGAATTAAAATTTATAATGTACTTATGTTCTTATGTACAGTATATATATATATATATATATATATATATATATATATATATATATATATATATATATATATATACATACAGAGGGCCTACATACTGTACATACATATATACATACATACATACATTGCGTAAGCTCCATTATTGCCAATCTACTTAATGGGGGATGGTTTACTTTTTGGGCAATTTTTGCATGTATTCATTATTTTTCTAGTTTCCTCCCTAGACCTCCATCACATAAAAAAAAAAAAAAAATCCATTAGATCCCCCTTCTAGATTAATTTGTACATTTTTTGGTAGACAAATTTCCCAGCCGAAGGCCGGTTCTTCCAACATTACAGGCTCACTATCGTTCGCCAGGGAAAATATCGACACCTAAATAGCACGAAAGGTCTAAATATTGACGAAGGAATGGGGCGAAAGGTCTTAAAATCGACTAACTAATGGAGCAAACATCTTAACATCTGAAAACCAATGGGGCTAAACATGAGGGAGAAGGGGGTCCAAAAAAGCGGCCCATGTCCCCCTTAATCTCAATGTCTTCATGTAATGCTGGTTTCCCGTATGTTTGTATTATGTAACATACACAAAATACTCTCTCTGTTTTTTATTGTGTTTATCCACAGCATATTATACCCTGTTCCAAATAAGTAGGCCAAAACTCTTGACCATTAACCTCTGTAAGGGGACATGGGCCGCTTTTCTGGACCCCCTAGCTACTCCCTCATGTTTAGCCCCATTAGTATTCAGATGTTAAGACGTTTGCTCCATTAGTTAGTCGATTTTAAGACCTTTCGCCCCATTTCTTCGTCAATATTTAGACCTTTTCGTGCTATTTAAGTGTCGATTTTTTCCCTGGCGAACGATAGTGAGCCTGTAATGTTGGAAGAACCGGCCTTCGGCCGGGAAATTTTTCTACCGAAAAATTTACAAATTAATCTAGAAGGGGGATCTAATGGATGTTTTTTTTTTTTAATTTGATGGAGGTCTAGGGAGGAAACTAGAAAAATAATGAATACATTCAAAAATCGCCCAAAAAGTGAACCATCCCCCCTTAACCCACAAGCGACTACAGTAATCGAGCTAATATGTGTACCATTTGGGAAGGGGCACACAGGGAATGGGTGTGGCACACAGGGAATGGGTGTGGAACTGTATAGCCCATTTGTTCTAGCCCTTGTTGAGTTATAGACGTTGGAGTTCACAATGTCTGGCCTACCCATTTGGAACAGGGTATAGCTAATTTAGCTATAGTCTATTCGCTGTAAGTAGGCAATAAATCATGACCTCTATCCTTTGTAACTCAGAAAGGGCTAGAGCAAATTGGCTGTAAATTTCCATATCTATTCCTTGAATGACTCTTCCCAAATGGTATAATTATTAGCTGGACTGCTCTAGACGTATTTGAGTTACAGAGGTTAGAGGTCACGATGTCTTGCCTACTTACAACGAATAGACTATAGGACACATGGCTTATGTCTTGATAGCGTAATGCATAGTGCGCGGAATTTCGATGTGAGTATCCTGGGTTTGAGTCCTCGGAGTGCCACATGTATTTGTTGATTTCATTAATTGAGTTTAGATGTGAAGTTGGTTGGTGTAAAAAACAGAATAATAAATTTTTTCTCAATGGCATCCTCTCTCGACCTAACCTTTAGTATCAAATGTTTATATCTTATCATTGTACGGTCGCGCTAATAAGTCATGTCCCAGTTGTCATTACGTTTGGCTTGCTCTGTGCTGTATTAATGTCTGTCAGTCTGTCAGATGTTGAATACGGTGGGTAAGTGTAGGAACATGTTTGCATAGTTCACTCGATATGAAGCTTGTATCCATTCGGCCCCATTCAATAAGGCCTAACGGCCTTATTGGGCTATCCTTAGTTGGAATTATGCAAGGCTGGTACATGTCATATTTGTAACATACTATGTGGTACCAACTCTGTAAATTGCTAACTGAATAAATATTATTATTATTATTATTATTATTATTAACCTACTGTTTTAAAACGTTTATCCCCATCCAGGTGTCAATATTTTCCTGGCGAGCGGTAGCGAGCCAGCATATATATATTTTTGTTTTGACAGCAAGCTAAATTTGTACATTTTTCGATAGAGAAATGTCTCCGGCGAAGCCGGATTTCTCCATACAATGCTGGCTCTCTATCGCTCGCCAGGAAGAAATCGACACCTGGATGGGGATAAACGTCTTAAAACAGTTGGCTGAATGGGGCCGAATGGATACAAGCCTGGGAAAGAGAGAAAAGGAGAGAAAGATGAAAAAAAAGCCGGTGACCCCGCTTAAGTCATACTATCTATCCTGCTTCATACGGATGTTTATGGTTCCAACTTTCGTAAATCTCAGATGTTCAATGTTCTGTTAGCCACAATACTATTATAGTCTATTCGCTGTAAGTAGGCGAGAAATCATGACCTCTATCCTCTATAACTCAAAACCGACTAGGCTAAACGAGCTAATAGTTCTACCGTGTGGGAAGAGTCAGTCAAGGAATAGATGTGGACATTTACAGCCAATTTGCTCTAGCCCTTTTTGAGTTACCGAGGATAGAGTTCATGATTTCTCGCCTACTTACAGCGAAATGACTATAAAAGGTATATACATTTGAGTATATTGATAGTGATTTTCCCTTCTATTTCTATCAGACGTGGTTATTACTATATTTCTATATTAGACGTGGTTATTACTATATTTATATATTAGACGTGGTTATTACTATATTTATATATTAGACGTGGTTATTACTATATTTCTATATTAGACGTGGTTATTACTATATTTCTATATTAGACGTGGTTATTACTATATTTCTATATTAGACGTGGTTATTACTATATTTATATATTAGACGTGGTTATTACTATATTTATATATTAGACGTGGTTATTACTATATTTATATATTAGACGTGGTTATTACTATATTTATATATTAGACGTGGTTATTACTATATTTATATATTAGACGTGGTTATTACTATATTTATATATTAGACGTGGTTATTACTATATTTATATATTAGACGTGGTTATTACTATATTTATATATTAGACGTGGTTATTACTATATTTATATATTAGACGTGGTTATTACTACATTTATATATTAGACGTGGTTATTACTATATTTATATATTTAAAAGGATAAATTATTGTGGACACTTTAATAATTATACCTTTCATACTATGTGGAAGTATGTGGAAGACGAGAAATCTCGGAGTGAAAGTAAAAAGTGCACTGTATCAAGGAATTGTTGTGCCAACAGTGATGTATGGGGCTGAAACATGGGCTCTGAAGAAAAAGGAGAAAAGAGGGCTGGATGTGATGGAGATGAGCTGCTTGAGGAGTATGTGTGGAGTTACTCGTAGAGACAGATTGAGGAATGAAGAGATACGTAGGAGAGTGGGGCAGCAGGAACATTTGTCAGCCAGAGTGGACAGAAGGGTGCTGAGCTGGTATGGTCATGTTGAACGAATGGGAGATGAAAGGCTTACAAAGAGAATATGTGAGTCAGGTACAAGGGGAGATAGAAGGGCAGGAAGACCCCCATTGAGATGGAGAGACTGTGTAAGAAAGGCTTTGGATGATAGAGGAATGACTATAGATCAGGCAGGGGAAGTGGTGGTGGACAGGAGTGAATGGAGAATGCTTGTGAATAGTTGAGTGAACACATGGTCATTTGGAGTAAGGGGTCGGGCGCAAGTTCGACTAGATAATAGTCCATCAGGCGCCTGGCCCGGGGGGACGATTAATATGAAGGGTGTGCCTGGAAGTGTGGTGGGAGGGCTTGTGGCTTTGGCTCCGCTGCATGTCTGCCTGCCGAGATCGGAACCTCTCCGGGTGGTCAGGGGCCGGGGGAGTGCTGGAGCGACCTTGGTAACCCTGGTCTCTGGGTCTTCTCCTGGGTGACCTGGATGTGTGTGAGTTTGTGTTTTTTATCTGTGTTTATTTTTTGTTTTATGTTGTTTTTGTGTTTTCCCTGTTCTTGCTCTGTCTTGAGTCGGCTACCCCCAAAATGGGGATTGGGCCTGAGCATATAGATAGATAGACCTTTCATACATGTTTAACCCTATTTGGTGCAGGGCAGGTCTATTTGGATCTTCCCTGTTTTACTCCATTAGTTTGGGAATTTAAGACATTTCACCTCATTAGTTTGGCGATTATAAGATGCTTCAACTCATGGTATAATACTTTATACCAAGCTTCAACCCATTAGGGGGCCGATTTTCTTCTGGCGAGCGATATAGTTGGGTCTTTGGATCTACATTCTGTGCAACTCTCCAACCCAAGAGTAAAATGTTATTCTCAATCTGTCTTCTTTTCAACAGCTTAGCTCTGGAACTCTCTCCCAGAATCAGTCTTTCCCTCTTCCTATGACTTAAATTGCTTCAAACTCCGTGTGTCCAGGCATTTTGGCTCGAATGTCCCTTGATTTTGGCCCTGTCACTCTTTCAACTATGGGGGAGGCACTCGCCACAGGAAGTTCTGCCTTTTATCTCCCTCACTCACATAGAAACAAACATGTTCAACAAATAATATATCCCCTCGTTGTTTGATAATGATGGCACCAAAATTGCACGTAGAACAGCACTATAGTCATTTGTTGTCCAGCTGATGGTAAGTTGAAGCCTTTAGCATCTGATTTATCGATTATTGATGGAAAAATATGATACTGCTATGTGTCTGCGTCATAATATGGACAAGTTTTCATAATTAACAACCTGTATCGCTACAAAATCTTGGTAATAGCCGAGTAATCAGGATGGCGAGATAGCAATTTACCATTAGCTGGAAAAAGACATAGTATAATGGAATGTAAAACTTGCAAAACAAACAAACCAAAACCAGAAACTGCACTATATAAAGACCAACGAACTTGTCAAAATCACTAGACTGTATATTATGTAATTGGAGGATAATCAAAATGGTTTAGTATAAAAATACATTTATTTGTCTTTAGGAAAACTAATTAGTCGTACAAAATTCACAGCCTGGGTATATAAATATATGTATTTATTTATTTTATGGAACAGTAAGCATCCCTGTAGGCCTATTATCTGTTATCAATCTATAAGTATGTGCATGATTAACTTAATAAACCTTTAAATAGCTTGGATAATTATATTATGAACGGCCTTATTTGTCTGTTTCTATAGTTGTATGCATGATCATAAACAAACCATGACATTTTATATAGTCTGCAAAAATAATGTGGGTTTTCAGGTAGATTTATAATTTGAATATTCAATCACCTTCCATCATCACACCAACTAAGTGATGGCTCAAAAACTCAGTGAAGGTGTTGTGAACTTATCGAAACAACTTGTAGTTGGAACACATGATGTACACTCTGCCAAAGGTTCGTGCAATAGAAAGATATGGCTGACATAAAGAAAAGTGAATTCGTATTGACATAATTAAAAACATACAATTAGATCATCAAGCCTATTCCTTTGTGAATCACATAATTCGTGAGAAAGTCAATCCACACCATATCAGAGATTCAGAGGTCATAACTCGTGACCAAGTTCAATTGTTATTTGGGGCATTACAGCATTCTTTTGGCTAAGGATCCATATCCGATAGTACTCCTTATTATAGTTTAGTGGCTAATGCAGTTCATGGACAAGTGTAATTAGTAGGTGAAAATGATCCATCTGAAAGCAAAATTCAAGTCGAGGAATCACATTCGAAAGTTCCCCCTCTTTTAATTTAGTGTTTTTTTTCATTCTGTGAATGAGTTATTATAATCAGTATTTGAGGTTGGTCGGTCTTAAAATATACTTCACCGTAGCTTTTGGGTTGAGGAGCCACAATCGGCACTCTCCCTCGGCATCCTTACTTGAGCACTCCATCCGTCGTCGCACCTCCCCCATCTCCTTGGATTCTCTCTCCCCCGAATTAGTGGAAGAGGGCAAAGTGTGGGGAGGAGGTGGATAGAGAAGGGGTGGAGAGGTGGAGGATGGCTGCAACAGGGAAGGGTGGTTAGAAGACGATTGGGGCGGTGAAGGATAGGCAGAGGATGGCTGGGATATGGATGGATTTCCTAGGGAAGGGTGAGGCTGAGCAGCGTACTTTGAGGAAGAACCGGGAAGAGGAACGGAAGTAGGAAGAGACTCAGATAGGTATGACTGGTTGGGAAGAGGGGGAGAGAGAGAAGCATCTTTGGAGGAGGGGGATTGTCTAGAAGAAGAACCAGAGGGGGACAAATTACTAGATTGAGAAGAAGGGGATGTGGGCGATTGGTTAGAGGATTTTGGCAGACGACGCTGGCGGGGAGGTGAGGCATCGATACAGTCGTTCCCAAGGATATTGAAGTACAGCTCGCCTACAGAATCCGCCAGTGGATCTTGTATATTCTTCAAACAACGGTAGAATTCCACCTCACACAAGCAATGTAACCTGGGCAATAATGAGTGGGAATTAAAATTGGTTTGTGCTTTGGTTATTTTGTGTGTTTTATTTGTATTGTTTTATGAGTGGATAAAATATAAATCGGATAGAGGAGCTCATATATAACAATGTGCGAGTATAGGCAATGTTTTCAGTCGATTATTATTAGATTAGCTCTTCAAATCATATTATGCTGTCACTATCAATACTGTCTATATTGATTACTTCATTATAGAATCAACTAAATGTATCGGCCCTACCTTAACTTCCGAACTTTTGTGAACATAATCAACGTAAATCCAACTGTCTATGAACACCATTGAAAAAAATAATCTGGTATGAAAAATATTAACTGTAGACCCAACTTCCGTTAAATTCTTATGATGGTGGGTGGTAAACTATATTATCTCGTTAGTCGTTAATAGGGTCCCGCTTGGTATTCAGGAGTCCAGCAATTCGGTCCATCTTGGCCTTGATCTTACCATTAGTAGTAGAACTGGAAACCCATCCCCATTAAAATAAAACATATAGTTCTACTCCTACTGGTATGAGCAAGGCCAAAATAAAGTGCTAACGATGGGGAGAGTTGCTGGATTCCTGAATACCAAGCTGGATCCTATTAACGAGATTGTATATATTGACATTCATCATCATAAGTATTTAACAGAAGTAGGGTCTTTTGCCAGTAAATATTCTTCCCTTCATACCACACTTCATCCTCCACTACTCACTTAGTACTCAAAGCGATGTTAGAGATAGTGTAGCGGTAGACAAAGGGCCGGAGCTTGACGGGGCAGTGGTCGTGGGTCCTACAACAGGAGTCGAGGCGAGTCCGGAGCCCCAGGTGATGATAAGAGCCCGCCTGATCCCGTCGCCCGCACCACATCGTCCCTGGAAGGATGCCCACCAGAAGCGAGCTGCCCAGCCACCAGTCACTCTTGCTGCCTGAAGGAGATATGGGATGTGCAGGACAGTCCCTTGGCATTAAATATATAGCAACTGTCCATTACACCTGCCTTAATGGCCTATTAACACCTACTATCTAACTTTGTGTATTCGACACTCGGCTATGAATTTGTGTAGTGGAGGTTTATTTCTCAACTCTGACATCTTGGATAAAAAACACCATCTGAGGAAGAGCACTTTATTGACAACGTTTCGCAGATAGCTTCATCAGGTCACTGTGACCTGATGAAGCTATCAGCGAAACGTTGTCAATAAAGTGCTCTTCCTCAGATGATGTTTTTTATCCATTCTGTCTACTTTTCAAGTACCACTCAACACTCTGACATCTTACTTTAACTTTTATTAGCCAAACTGGGATGGATACTGAACCAGTCTTCTCACAAAAATTCCAGCCCTCACTATTGGGGAATTGAATTAGGGACTAGTTAGTTACTAGACAGGTGCTCTACCATGAACCCAATAAAGGTACCTCACTTGTGCTGGCAGTACAAGTCAGTTTTTACATTCAATATCTGACCACAGTTTTGGTTCCTTTACATTTGATGCTGGTTGTATAATGTGATTTTTTGTTTTTTTATGCAGCTAGCTTACGTGAGGCTGGTGATGATGGTGGTGGTGGTGTGGAGGGTGTAGTAAGTTCCCCACACAGAGCCATAATGTGCACCATGTCTGGCAGTGACACCGGCCGCAAGGGCATCACGGCTCCCAAGTAACGCAGGGCTTTACGCTGCTCCCATGTCTCGCTGGAAGTAATAGTAATTATAATAATAATAGTAATAATAAAATAATTATATCAGTTGGATCAATATCATGGCTTTTAGGTAACATAAGGCCGTGTGCTGCTTCCTTTCTTGCTGGTTGAATCATGAACCATTTGTCTGATACTAATAATGCAAGGAACACCAAATATTTGTATATTTCATAAGTATTGACTAGTACTTAGTATAATATTATCTACAATACATATATTTGTACTCACATCACTTCCAGAATGGTGCAGTTATCTACCAAACCATCGGGTGTGTAATGCAACGTGGCCACTGATTGATCGTGGAAGTAGGCGACCCACCTCCCTTTATCAGCGTCTCTCATGTACCAGACTTGGGGCGGGAGTGGGTGGCTGCCGAACTCTTGATAGTAAGTGGGGATTGGGGGTATAAAAGTCATATGCCGGGAAGAAGGAGAAGATAAAGAGGACGATGGAGGTGGAGACGAAGAGCTAGAAGACGAAGTAGTAGAAGGCGAAGATGGAGACGCAGAATCCGATGGCGATGGGATAGGAGAATTGCGTGATAAAGATGAAGAGGGATATGATTCTGAGGAGGGAATAGAAGGTAGTTTTGAATAATTGGAGTGTTCTATATTGTAGGGCTGAGGAATAGAAAAAGATGGGGCATTGAGGGAGGAATAATGAGATGTGGTGAAGGTATGTGAAGCAAGGGCGATGTCTTTGATGGAGGGAGTTGGAGAAATAGCGGAGATGTGTTCAACCGAGATTAGAGAGGACGGAGAAGTAGATATAGAAACGATTAGATTGTGAGTCGGCTGAAAAGGATTTGAGGAAACCGATGAATGTGAAGGGGGCTGAATGATTGAAGGTAAGTATAATTGAACATCTGTTGGTCTGTTTGGGGATTTGATGTCCAGTTCAAGTTTCGTTTCATCATTCTCTGGCCCATTGGCAAGATATTGATCCCTAGAATATTGTTGTTGTATATGTCGAGCACCTTCATTTGCATGATATGCATTATCCCTATTGTAAATATAACGTGGATCTAAATTACTGCCAAGTGGCGAAACATTATCTAATCCATCAGATCTCTTAGTTCTTTCTTTTCGCTTTCTATCAAAATCTTCTGCGAGCCTTAAGAAATAATCCTCTGGTTCTTCTATTAAGGTATAATCCCTTACTGACACTGAAGGAGAATGACTGGCTAAGTCACCCCTCGATACAAAGTAAACAAAGAAAACGGATGTAAGGAAAAGGAGAATTGTACGCGATTGCCTACGCATCTCGCCTCCTAGGATGTCTCACTTGTTTCTAAAAAAAATATCCAACTTCAAAGATCAAATTCTTTTTTCAAAACCATCTTAATGTCAAATTTTCAGATTCCCGTAGAAAACTGTCAATGCAATTGAGACTTTTGTAGAGAAAGAGCTAGCTATTAAAACAAAGGCTACGTATAAGTCACTGACACTTGCCATAATTAAATGTGTATAATCAAATTGAAAGAATAGAAAGATGAATAAAATGCCAGAATATAATAAAAACGGGATAAATTAAACTGAAAGTAGGATGTAGCAGAATTTTAAAGGAGAATAAGACGCCAGCATAGAATAGAAATGGGATGGTTTAAAAAGAAAACGGTATGTACCAGAGAGAGATCAATTGCACACTCTCCCAGCTTTCCCTTCAATCACTGGCCTGCATTGGAAGGTAGATATGACAACAATGCACATCTGTGGTCGTAAAAATGGCAACACTGTTAAGTCAACGCGGCAACAGTGATCAATGGACTGTAACCGGACCCCCCTTCATCACATTTACGCACACATAGAAAGGTTGTTGACCCAATTTATCGTGTTTTAATGTGTATATGAGTTTTTGGCCATATGTCACATTATTGCTGTATTTACGTTCAGTTGTATTTTATTTGTTTTGTTCTTTTCGTATGGTCGTTTGTTACATTATTGCCATTTTCCAATAGTACTGTGGGTTCTTTTCTATTTTGTCCTTGTAGTTTATGCTACATTATAACTTTCTGTATGTATTTCTTATCTCTTATAGTAACTTATTATGTCGTATTTAATATGTGTTCTTATATGCTTCTATTTTCTATTCTGTCTCCTTTTCTTGTATATGTTTATATGCATATGTCACGTGATTAATATGTCACCATTTTCTCTTTCTCCTTGGAGTTGAAATTACTGTATGCTTTTCGAGTTTTTCCGTTGTACATTGTTTTTCTTCTTTAGTAATATCTTGTTATATTTAATTTCATAATCCAGACTAATATTTGTATTGACAATTGCTTTCCTTCTGTTATTGTGTGGTTTGCTTAGTGTTTCTTAAGTTATGTCCACTGTTCATTTTTAGATTACACGTTTATATTTCCTTTATCACTTTCCATTTGACAAGCTTTTCATCTTATTATCTCATTATTGTAGAGTATAAATCCTTTTGTGTTCGCTTATAACTGGTGAGCTTGTTAATACCAATCGCATCTGGAAAACAATAAGTTAGTATTAGTAAATGGGACAATACGTTAGTCATTAATTCATCTAGTCCTAATGTTTATGAACTTCTAATTAGAACACGTAGTAAACAACATTATACAATAATATAATCACAATACTCACATATTCATGGTATACCTTAGAATATTTTTGACGTAACTATCTTTACTAATGAATATTCCACAATGACTATTTAGGTACTGAGCCATGGTTACTCGAAGACTGAGGTATTTGGAGATCAGCCTTAGCCTAAGTGACCTATACACTATATATTGCATTATATATAAAGCATTTGTCCAGTTCATATACTGCTTCAATTGTGAGTATAATGCCTTCAGAAATCTGACTATATTCTTTAATAATTTTAGCTAAAGCATATGCCAGATTGTCAAATAACATTAATTAGATTATATATATTGTATTGGTAAGATTGTTGTAGCCTTCGATCTGGACACCTATTATGCCAAGCTCTGAAGCATTTCGTATACATCATTGTATTGTCTCGTTTGCGTTCAATACTAATTCAAATGAGGGCATATCTATTAGTGCTGACAACAATACAGCTTGCGTGTATATTTATTTCATTCTGTAGTTTCTATAGGCGAAGGGACTGGAGTTCTCGAAAAGAGGCTCCAGTCCTGACGCTATTATTGAGTTACAGTGTGCTGGCTGACTAATCCAGAAGGGTTGATGGCCTCTGAAGTCCTATTTTAACTAACTAAATCTATAGGCCTGTCTGCTTTTGCGTATTAACCCCTTCTGTACCAGCAACGTCTTTCTAATTATATTCTAGCTATTTTTGACGATTTTGTGGTGTTTAAGAAGGATCTGTGGTAGTAAAAATGGTTGAGTGAGATAGTCCAAAGCCTGTTAATTTCTGGAGGCCCTTTTTAAACTGAATAAAATCGTCTAATAGTAGCCAGAGTGAAGTTAAGGGGACGGCACCCGTACTGAAAGGGTTAAAGTGTGCCTCGGGTGTGGCATGTGTGTGAGACCTGCGTCGTGTTTGCGTTTAGTGAGTGTAAATAATTAGTATGATGAGGGTATCAGGTGAGTGTGTGGTCAAGCCTCTCCTTAGCTTGTATTAACACCTTCAGGATTATGACGCATTTTGACAGTTTATTCTGGCTATCATTGGGCGATTTTATTCAGTTTTGGAAGTCCCTCATGCAGTCAAAGGGGTAGAAACTGTCTCAATCATCCCTCTGACTCCCACACATACTTCCTAGACATCAAGGTGTGTATCAGGTGAGTGTTTAGTAAAGCTACCCTAAGCATATAATATTACCCATGTTCTCTGCTGAATGTGATAAATTATGGTGTGTGTTTGGTGTGTATGTGTGTGTGTGTGTGTGTGGTCAAATGTACAGTACATTCTTCTAGCCTATCTAGCTTGTATTACCTATATTCTGCTATGCAAATCAAGGTGTGTCTGTGCTTGGTGTGTGTGTGTGTGTGTGTGTGTTTGTTTTTGGTGAGTGTGAGTGAGTGGGTGGTAAAATGTGTTTTCTAGTCTATCTAAGCTTATATTATGTTCTCTTCCTACTGCTGAATGTGACGAATCAAGGAGTGTGTTTGGTAGGTGTCTGTGAGTCGTGTGTGTGTGTGTGTGTAAAATTGTGTCTGCCTCTAGCCTTTCCTAAGCATATACGGTATATAATAGGCCTACCTGTGTCCTCTTTCTTCTTGTCAAACATAAATTACCTGTGTTCTCCTTCTTCTGAGTGTGATAAAGCAAGGTGTTTTGGCATACTATAATCTCCACCAGTCTCTTGTGAAGGGGTGGTCCTAGTATTGATGACGGGTCTGTCATTACTATACCCTATTCCAAGTAAGTAGGCCCATTAACCTCAATAACTCACAAACAAACGACTAGAGTAATCGAGCTAATATTAATTACTACCATTTGAGAAGGGCCAGCCAGGGAATAGGTGTGGAAATGTACAGCCCATTTGCTCCAGCCCTTTTCGAGTTACAGAGGTTAAGGTTCACGATATGTTGACTACTTACACGGGTATAAGTATAACTCATGCTGGTGTGTTTAGATGCTTATGTTCTGGGTGTGGTGTCCCGAGTTCGAATCCCGGGAGGACCATATGCTTTCATTAGTTTCTTCAAGTGCATTGGGGTTTGTAATTGATGATTTTATGTTAAGATTTATATTACTTAATTTCTACAATGATCTATGTAACTCCTGTCAAGTGGGTGTTTGTTGATGTGATAAACAGTGTGTCTTCAAGGGTTCCTGTTGATTGTTAGTGTACCATTCCTCTCTCTCTCTCTCTCTCTCTCTCTCTCTCTCTCTCTCTCTCTCTCTCTCTATCTATCTATCTTTCTCTCTATCTTTCTCTCTCTCTCTCTCTCTCTCTCTCTGGCTCTGTCTCTCTCTCTCTCTCTCTCTCTCTCTCTGTCTATGTCTCTGTCTCTCTCTCTCTCTCTCTCTCTCTCTCTCTCTCTCTCTCTCTCTCTATCTATCTTTCTCTCTCTCTCTCTCTCTCTCTCTCTCTCTCTCTCTCTCTCTCTCTCTCTCTCTCTCTCTCTGTCTATGTCTCTGGCTCTGTCTCTCTATCTCTCTTTCTCTCTCTCTCTCTCTCTGTCTATGTCTCTGGCTCTGTCTCTCTCTCTCTCTCTCTCTCTCTCTCTCTCTGTCTCTCTCTGTCTCTCTCTCTCTCTCTCTCTCTCTCTCTCAATGTTATATATTTCTGCTGCATAGTATTAAATAATGGTTATATTTGGATATATTGTTAGCTATTGTCACTATGTGTTGTGCAAATACAAAAAAATAGTATGCAATGTTAGCTATTACTTTTGGAGCTTATATATATATATATATATATATATATATATGTGTGTATTATGTGTGTGTGTCTACGTGTATGAATATGTATGTCCATGTGTATGCGTGCGTGCGTGCGTGTGTAACCAACCAATAATCTATTCCTGCTCGCAACTGGTGATGGACAAACCTGTTTATTCTCCGTATCACCTCTACTGCCTGTCTATATAATAGTGGGGATAGTCCGACAATCTATACTCCTTAACCCTTGCAGTATAATGGAACGATAGTCAGTCTAGTATTCTGGCTAACAGTTCATTAAACATCTGAGATTTTCGATTAAGGGGGTATAGTTAACTTTTTAGTAGATTTTTTTAATTTATTAATTATCTTTCTAGTTTCCTCCTTAGACTTTCATCACGCTTTAAAACAAATCCATTAGAACACCCTTCTAGATTGATCCGGCCGAAGGCCGGTTATTCCAAAATTACAGGCTCACTATCGTTCGCCAGGAAAAAAATCGACGCCTATATAGCACGAAAGGTCTTGATATTGACAAAGGAATAAGGCGAAAGGTCTTAAAATCGACAAACTAATGGGCCAACCGTCTTAAAATCTGAAAATTAATGGGGTTAAACATGAGGGAGAAGGGGATCTATAAAAACGATCCTTCTCCCCTTAAGCTTCTATTATAGCCCGAAAATCACAAGTGGTCTATGCTGCCACCACCCCCGCACATCCGGCTGACCCAGCACAGCCCTCTGCGGGTACCCAAGCGTATAGAACTGAACTGAGCTTTGTAGGAGTGAAAACATTATTGGTCAAAGTAAATAAAGCATAATAGGATAACTATTTATAATCTGTTGCGTTGTAGTCTCTAAGTCACTATGTTTGCTGGTTATTAACAATAATAAAAGACATATTTTGTTTATGGTAAACTAGTAAATGTATATTAAATGAACATTATTCATGGGTATAACTCGTGCTACACTTGAACACATAAACATAAATAAAGTTGCGTTATCAATACATTCTCCTTTGCATGAGATGATTGTACACCCAGGAAGGCCCTCTCTTCATCTAAGGGGTAAACATGAATATTATTAATTTAACCTATGAATCACACAGATCCTTCTTAAGGTCCTGGTAGTCCTGACACCTGGAGGAAATGCGTCTTGGAGGTGATAGGGTTAAGTCTACATTCTTCCGTCCTTTCTCCTCTACCACACCACCACTTTCACTAACCTACATACTCTCCAAACATCCTCTTGTCATATAACTAAATATATATATATACATAGAGAGAGAGAGAGAGAGAGAGAGATAGATAGTCGGATTTACTTAGATATCCTCCCTAAGCTGAGTAAAATCTTTTAATGTTAGCCTCAATGTAGTAAAGAAGACCTGAAGATGATGAAAACAAAATACTGACGGTGTTAATGGCAGGTTTTAAGTTTGCTCCCTAGACCTCTATCAAGCTTAACCCCTTCAGCACCATGACGCCTTTTTCCCTTTGATTCTGGCAAAAATTAGACGATTTTATGCAGCTTAACGAAGGACCTATGTTGTTAAGAGGGTTTATTGAGATCGTATTTATCCATTTGAGTCGTAGAGGTAGCTTATAAACTAAAGAGAATCGTCTAATGGTAACCAGAATATGATGAAAATTACGTTATGGTGGTGTAGGGATTAAAAACAAACTTTGAGATAAATTTGTAAATTTTTCGGTCCCGCCCTGCCTCAAAATGTCTTAAACTTGACAAAGAAATTGGGTGAAAGGTCTTAAATCGACAAATTAATGGGGCGAATGTCTTAAAATCTAAGAAAACACCCGAGTGGCTAAGCATGAGATTAGAAGGGGTTTCAGAAACACAAACACTTTAATCACTGACCAGTTTGTAGAGGTTTGTGTAGGGTGTTTTAGGTAGAGCGTTTAGAGAGCACACACACACAGCTTCCCTCCCAGCTGTGTGTGGTTGAACATTAATGGGGCTAAGCATGAGGGAGAAGGGGTACCAGAGAGATACAACAATATATATCACTAACCACTGTTGAAGGCTTGTGAAGGGATTTTTAAGTAGAGCGTTCCAGAGCACACACACACCAGCTTCCCTCCTCAGCTGCGAGTGAGTGAGGTGAATACTAATGGGGCTAAGCACGAGGGAGAAGAGGTGCTTGATCAAAGTACTTAAATCACTGACCAGTTTCTAGAGGTTTGTGAAGGGATTTTTAGTTAGAGCGTTTAGAGAGCACACCCAGCTTCCCTCCCTAGCTGAGTGTGGGGTGAAACTAACTGGTGGTGGTGGTGCTGGAAGTGGGATGAAGAAGCGGTCCAGGCGGGAGAGAGTTATAGGACGAGAGTTAGAGACATGGGAGGAACATGGCTGGCGGTAGCGGTGAGGGAGTCCGGTTTGGATTGTATAGAAGAGAGAGAGAGAGAGTGAGAGTGAGTAAGAGTGCGAGAGAGTGAAAGTGAGAGTGAGTGAGATTGGGAGTGAGAGTGTGTCATTTCCATTCTATTGTAGGCCAAAGGATTTAAGAGAGGGACAGTGAGAGTGAGTGTGTGTGTGTTATAATAACAACAACAATAGACAGTTTATTGATAATTGCAGCCTAAGGGTGAAAATATGCAGAGAAATAGTTTGTAGCTTAGCCCTAACTTATATTAACTTAAAAAAAGGATGTGTGTGTGTGTGACTGTGTGTGTGTGTGTGTGTGTGTGTGTGTGTGTGTGTGTGTGTGACATATACAGTATAATATACAGACTGCATATAACTTGCAATGTTGACGAAAGAGTGCAGCCTTAATTCTAGAGCAGGCATCAGCATCAATAATTGGTGGTAATCTCGACACCCCATTATTATCTATAATTAATTATTTATATTATACTTTATATCAAGAAACCATGCAATGACCTCTTGATATATTCGGTATCAGTGGCAGAGATAGGAAGACACACTGATCCAAGAAAAAGAAGTAGAAATGGTACAAGAAGAAGTGGGAAGAAGAAGAAGTGGTTGAAGAAGAAGTGGTAGAAGAATTACTGGTAGGAGAAGTGATAGAAAAAAGTTATAGAAGAAGTGGTAGAAGGAGTGGTAGAAGAAGAAGTGGTAGAAAAATTACTGGTAGGAGAAGTGATAGAAGAAGTGGTAGAAAAATTACTGGTAGGAGAAGTGATAGAAGAAGTGGTAGAATCAGAAGTGGTAGAAGAAGAAGTGGGAGAATAAGTGGTAGAAACAGTGGTAGAAGATGAAGTGGTGTGAAGATGTGGTAGAATCAGAAGAAGAAGTAGTAGACACATTTGAAGAAATATAACTAGAAGACAAATGTAAAGAACAAACACAGGAGATAACACAAATAGAAGAACAGGGAATGAAAGAAGAATACGAAATAGAAGCAAGAAAAGAAGATGAATAAAGAAAGAAATGCAAGAAGAACAGAAAGAAGCACATAGTATCGAATGTGAAAGTCTGACCCCACCCCTGACTCCGCCCTCCCCTACCTTATAATACAGGCTGGAGTCGTACGAACGTTTATTTTTCGGCAATTTTTAAATCGGATATATTATTCTGGAAACTATATTTTGGACATTTTCACATTGGAGTATATAATTTGAAGTTAGAGGATAATATGAGAGAGAAAGAGAGAGAGTGTATGTGTGTGTGTGTGTGTGTGTGTGTGTGTGAGAGAGAGAGAGAGAAAGTGAGTGAGAGGGAGAGTAAGTGAAGGAGTTAGACAAATAAATAAATATATATATAAAATAAATATATATATATATATATATATATATATATATCTATATATATATATACGGTATATACAGTATATATATATATATATATATATATATATATATATATATATATATATATATATATATATATATATATATATATATATATTATATATATACAGTATATACAGTATATATATATATATATATATATATATGATTATATATATATATATATATATATATATATATATATATATATATATATATATACAGTATATACAGTATATATATATATATATATATATATATATATACCGATATATATATATATTATATATATATATATATATATATATACAGTATATATGTATGTACCGGTATATATATATATATATATATATATATATATATACAGTATATATATATATATATATATATATATCTATATCTATATATATATATATATATATATATATATATATATATATATATATATACCGGTATATATATATATACAGTATATACAGTATATATATATATATATATATATATATATATATATATATATATATATATATATATATATATCTATATATATATATATCCATATATATATATTATATATTATATATATATATATATATATATATATATATATATATATATATATATATATATATATATATATATATATATATATATATATATATATACAATATATATATATATTGTATATATATTATATATATATATATATATAAAACAATTTTCCAAAGATATTTATTTATATATTTTTGTAAATACGAAACCTGCGCTTCCACTTTATTTTGATTATATTTGTATTATTACATACATTCTAATTAGTTTGCTCCCTAGACCTACATTAAGGGGAGGAAGACCGTTTTTGTGGACCCCCTTCTCCCTAATGTTTAGCCCCATTAGTTTTGAAAGTATAAGACGTTCGGCCCATTAGTTTGGCGATTTTAACACCTTTCGTCCCATTTCGGTGTCAATTTTAAGACTTTTCGTGCCTTAGGTGTCAATTTTTTCCTGGCGAGCGAAAGCGAGCCTGTAAGTACAAATTTATCTTGAAAGGGGGTTTACGTTTTTTTTTTCTTAGCTTGATGGAGGTGTAGCGAGGAAACTAAGAAATAAAAGAATACATAAATTAAT
Organism: Paralithodes platypus; assembly: GCA_032716605.1. Taxonomy (NCBI): domain Eukaryota; kingdom Metazoa; phylum Arthropoda; class Malacostraca; order Decapoda; family Lithodidae; genus Paralithodes; species Paralithodes platypus. Next base: position 9,183,827 of record CM064487.1, on the reverse strand, counting down.
AGGCCAAAAAAACGGCCCATGTCCCCTTAAGCTGTGCTGGTATGGACATGTTTAACGAATGGGAGATGAAAGGCTTACAAAGAGAGTATATTAATCAGATACAAGGGGAGGTAGAGGGGTAGGAAGACCTCGGATGAGATGGAGAGATTGTGTAGTACAAGCGTTGGAAGGTAGAGAGATGACTTGTAGAACAGGCAAGAGAAGTGATAATGAATAGGAATGAATGGAGAATGCTTGTGAATAGATGAGTGATAACGCGGTTGTAGGGAGAGGGGGTCAGGCGCCAGTTGGACTAGATAATAGTCCGTCAGGCGCCTGGCTCGGGGAGCCTGTCTATGTTGTGAAGGGTCATGCCTGGATATAAGGTAGGCGAGCATTCTGGTGTGTTTCCGCTGTGTGTCTGCCTGCTGAGACCGGAACCTCTCCGGGAGGTCTGGGACCGGAGGAGTTCTGGAGGCCCTTTGTGATCCTTGGGCTCTGGGCTTTCTCCTGGGCAACCTAGATGTGTGCGTTGTTTTTTTGTTTTTTTTTTCATGTTGTGCTGTGTTGTCCCTGTTTGGGCTCTGTCTCTAGTTAGCCACCCCCAGCTATGGAGTATGTGCCTGACTATATACATACATACATAGAGTATGTGGTACCCGTCTTGCAACACAATCCCACCCCTACTCAGTGCAACTCTCCAACCCAAAATTGAAACATTACTCTCAGTCTTTCTTCTATTCAACAGCTGCTTCAAATTCAGTGTGCCCAGGCATTTTGGCTCGAACGTCCCTTGATTTTGGCTCTGTCACTCTTTCAACTCTGGGGGATCGAGGAACTCGATACAGGCAATTTTGCCTTTTGTCTTCCTCACTCACATTGGCCAAAGGCTAATTTCTCCTAAATTGCAGGTTCGTTTTCGCTCGCCCCTAATGTAATGACACCTTAATAGGGTGAAGTGTCTTATAATCGCCAAATAAATCTCCAAACTAATGAGGGCAACAGGGAGAAGCCTAAACAGACCTTCCTCTCGCATAGACAAAAACAACAACAAATATGAGAAGGATCAGTTTATTGACAAAGACCTTCCTCTCGCATAGACAAAAACAACAACAAATATGAGAAGGATCAGTTTATTGACAAAGACCTTCCTCTCGCATCGACAAAAACAACAACAAATATGAGAAGGATCAGTTTATTGACAAAGACCTTCCTCTCGCATAGACAAAAACAACAACAAATATGAGAAGGATCAGTTTATTGACAAAGACCTTCCTCTCGCATAGACAAAAACAACAACAAATATGAGAAGGATCAGTTTATTGACAAAGACCTTCCTCTCGCATAGACAAAAACAACAACAAATATGAGAAGGATCAGTTTATTGACAAAGAAGCTACCTGGGAAACCTTCCTCTCGCCATATAGGGTTAATAAAGATACCTCCCCCTCCCATCCCCCGCTATAAGGAGTGCACCCGGTCCGTTGAGAGGACTGGGCCCGGTGCTGGGAGTGTAACACGGAGAGGGATCAACTTTCACACCCCAGCGGTACAGTTGGTGGTACCGTACGTTGCTGGGGTACCGGTGCGTGTACAATAACGGTGCGGGCGCTAGATAAAACTATATAGAATGCAATGGTGATCTCTTTAGTCATCCCCTGTTGTACCCCATTAGTTTGGTGACTTTAATACTATTTGCCCTATTAATTTGGCGATTATAAGACGTTTCGCTTCATTCAGCTGTCGATCTTTGGCCGGTGCATTTTTCTATCGAAAAATGTACCTTACTAAATTAGCTTAAGGATGTGTGTGTGTGTGTGTGTGTGTGTGTGTGTGTGTGTGTGTGTGTGTGTGTGTGTGTGTGTGTTCAGGTAGGGCGGTGGGGGGTGGGAGGGTTTAATAGCTTGAATGTATTTTAGGGGGTAAACTAAAACTAAAAATGCTCTAAAATGCTGAGAGGCTCTAGAGGAAAGAGTGTAGCATAGATGGGTCAGCTTTCTCCACAGTGGTACATCTGGGGGTACCGTAACTTGGTGGTAGTGGTGCAGAACGGTACAGGCGCTATGGTACAACGCAACCTGTATCATCTTCTGTTTATAATACACTTATATATCTATATTATATAATTGACCTCGAAATCTAACTCTCTCTCTCTCTCACTCACTCACTCACTCACTAACTCTCACACTCTCTCTCTCTCACTCATTCTCTCTCTCTCTCTCTCTCTCTCTCTCTCTCTCTCTCTCTCTCTCTCTCTCTCTCTCTCTCTCTCTCTCTCACTCATTCTCTCTCACTCTCACTCATTCTCTCTCTGATAGACGTCCTTCCTATGATGAATATAATCGTTTTATAGTTGCCAGAATATAATGAAGAGGATGTCACTGGTACAGAAGGGGTTAAGAAATAGTTCTACTTACAGCTTACCTCTGAGAATAATAATGACGTGTTTTCTATTGTGTGTAAATCAAAGGGGTAACAAAAGAGAAAGTGGGTTAGGAAGGAGAGAAAGGAATGGGGACAGGGGAAGGGTACACACAGTCACACACACATACACGTACACACGGTCACACACACATACACATGCACACACACACGGTCAGACACACATACACATGCACACACACACACAGCCCGTAGCCTAGTAGGTAGAGCTCTCGTCTCACACACGAGGGGTCGGGGGTTCAATCCCCGGCCGGGCGGAGACAAATTGGGCTTGTCTCCTTTCATGTGTTAGCCTCAGTTCACCTAGCTGTAAATAGGTACCTGGAATAAGTGGGCGACGTTGTGACGTCCCTTCTGGGGTTGGCAAAAATGGTACAAGGCGAGATGGGTATCATATGGTTCACCTAAGCTGATGGCTACCTAAGCCTTCGGGCGAGACGGTACCGTCTATAGTGAGAATGGTACCATACAGATCCACCCTAAGCCTTTGTTTCCGATGTCGCCAATTGGCTAAAATACAGACTACACACACATCCACAGCCATTCCAACAGTACATAAAACACTTAACATGCATTTCACGCAATACATTCCCAGTTAAGGAGGCGCGATAATAATGAGCTTAGCTCGCATTGCGTGGATTCCCCTTGACGAACAAGTAACTGAGTAACACACACACGGTCACACACTAACACACCCACAGTCACAGACACGCACACCCACACACACAGTCACATGCAACTACACACAGGGTCACACACATAAACACACACAGGTACAGTCACAAGCACGCACACACACAGTCACAGACACGCACACTCACACACACAGTCACATACGCTTATACACAGGGGTCACATACATACACACACAGTCGCACATACACTGACGGTGACACACAGACACAGTCACAGGCACGCATACCCATACACACAGTCACACACACACGGTCACAGGCACACACACTCATACACACACACACACACATGATCACACCGACGTAAAGGTACAATCAAATGTTATAGTTCGTGGACAACCTATATAGCTCTTTAAAGGTCATTTTAAGGCTCCGTTTTTTTCTGAACCCCCTTTTCCCTCATGTTTAGACCCATTAGTTCTGAGATTTTATGACGTTTGCCTCGATTGTTCAGTGATTTTCAGACCTTTCACCTAATTTTCTAGTCAATTTTATAACCTATCGTGCCATGTCATCTCATTAATTCACCTCCTCTCATTAATTATCAACAACCTCTCTCTACACGCAACAATGTTGCATTTCTCTCACTCTTCTCGGTGTCTCTTTTTCTTCTGCTCTCACTAGGAAGGACCATATTACCAGTCTTGCTAAGTCAGCCTCCCAGAAGCTGGATGTGCTCAACTGCCTCAAGGGGTTCTTTACCCATTCACAGCTTCTTGCTCTGTACAGGGGCACAGTGCGTCCTTGTATTGAATATTGTTCACATGTGTGGAGAGGATCCTCTCACACTGCACTCCTAGACAAAGTAGAAAGGAAAGCCTACAGGCAGTTCTGCCTTTTGTCTCCCTCACTCACATAGAACAAAACAAAAAGCTATACAGCTTAGGAAGAATCTGTGGACATTATAATTGTAAAGACTGTCTCAACCCTCTGACTTTCATATACAGTAGACCTACGTACCCTTCCTAATATGAATAAAATAGTCTAATAATACCTAGTTATAAAGCTTAGGAAGGATCTGTGGGAATTTAAAGGGTAAAGAATATCTCAATCAACCCTCTGACTTCCATATAGGTGAAGGTGGGGTGTAACGAACATGGGGGTGAAACGATCAGTGTCCATAATTTCTGCCCTATCAATAATAAAATAGTTTCCCCAACACCTCAAAAGAAGAAAACGGATAGCTTGAGGATGACGGGAAACTATTGTATACATCGCGACGGACAGAGTTTTCAGGTCAGTTTTTCTATTTTTTAGGTGATCGATGTAATATTTAGCGTTCTAATATAGTGCTTCTTGACTGTGAAAACGTGCTGATTCTAGTGGTGTGATGCTTAATAGTGAAATGTACTTAGCTGCAATGATATCTGGTGAGAAAGGCTTCCATTCAGACATTTCATTCAGCATCATGCATGTTTACACATTTATGCTACGAAGGGGGTGTACCGATGGGGTGTGTACCGAACTGTTCGGTACACCACAAATTTAAATGGCGTTTAAAGACTCACCCATCACCCCCCCAAAAAAAAAAATGCAAATAATACAAAAAGTAGTTGGTTGTGTTGAGCTGGAGTTAGAAGAAGGGAAGAATGTCGGATGTAAGGTGTTTTATGTTGGTAAAATCATAAGTTGTGACAGTATGGAATATAATATTTCTTTCTTGAGAATGTGCTCTAAAATTGGCAATAAAGACACTTTCAACATATATTTTATTTGAGATCACCAGTTTTTACAATCTCACTATGCATTCTAATAGTGAAAAGGGTGGTGTTTCGATCACTCCCATGCATTGTTCGGACCACCCCATATGGTGGGTATGGTCCGAACAAGAGGTACCCTTTTTTTTTAAATTCAATAAGTTGACCTTAACTACTACTTACACGATTAGTAAAAATCACCATGATAGGCCTTGACCCATAGTTTATTGTGATATAACTATTTTTCAATAAAGTTTGTTACCTGATTTTTGGTGATTATTTTTTCCACTAATAGTACGGATCACCCCCACCTCACCCCCTTCCTAATCTGAATAAAATCGTCTAATAATAGCCAGAAAACAGAAGAGAAACGCGTCATATTGTATCTTGAATGGGTTAAGGGGGGATGGTTAACTTTTAGGGCGATTTTTGCATGTATTCATTATTTTTTTAGTTTCCTCTAGACCTCCATCAAATTAAAACAAAAAACATCCATTAGATCCCCCTTCTAGATTAATTTGTACATTTGTCGGTAGAAAAATGTCCCGGCCGGCCGAAGGCCGGTTCTTCCAACATTAGAGGCTCACTATCGTTCGCCAGGGAAAAAATCGACACCTAAATAGCACGAAAGGTCTAAATATTGATGAAGAAATGGGGCGAAATATCTTAAAATCGACTAACAAATGGGGCAAACATCTTAACATCTGAAAACTAATGGGGCTAAACCCTCTGCAGGACGATGGCGCACTTCTCTTCTGCTTTCTGGCTTTGTAGTTTAGGTAACAACTAATGCGTCGAGTGCGCTTTTATTGGTGTTACGCTATGGCAATCTTCACCGTTCACACCAGCTCTCTCTGTCTGTCTCTCTCTCTTTATCTATCTATCTATCTAGCTCTTACTCTCTCTCTCTCTCTCTCTCTTTCTCTCTCTCTCTCTCTCTCTCTCTCTCTCTCTCTCTCTCTCTCTCTCTCTCTCAACTTACAAACGATTGGAACAATCGAGTAATATTACTACCATATTGGGGTGGGGTCAGCCAGGAGATAGGTGTGGAAATTTACAGCCCATTTGCTCTATCCCTTTTCGAGGTACAGAGGTTAAGGGTTACGATTTATGGCCTACCTATTTGGAACAGGGTAAATCACAAAAACACAAGGTTAGACTATGCAAAACGAGAAAAAAAAAATATATATATATATATATATATATATATATATATATATATATATATGTGTGTGTGTGTGTGTGTGTACAAATAGCACAAAAAACAAGATTAGACCATGCTAGTCCTAAAACAGATCCTTGCTTTTTAGCCATTATTTATATTATTTAATATGCAAAGTTCAGTTGAGGGCATAAATAGCGACGCACCCTTTTGATTCAGTATCGAACACAAACGAGACATTATTATTGCCCTGCAGATGCTTCACAACTTGGCTTTAAGGGGGGTCACCTGCTTTTTTTTTTCTCCTTTTCTCTCTGTCTCTGGCTTGTATCTATTCGGCCCCATTCAGCTAACTTTTTTAAGACGTTTATCCCCATCCAGGTGTCGATTTCATCCTGGCGAGCGATAGCGAGCCAGTATTGTATGGAGAAATCCGGCTTCGCCGGAGAAATTTTCCTATCAAAAAATTTACAAATTTAGCTTGCTGTCAAAACAATTAAGGTTCAAAGATTCAAAATGGTGTAACATTATAATTATATGCTGAACCTCGTACTGTTATTTACTTTAAGGGGCTCCAGTGACAGTCCTGACGCTTTTTTTACTTACAGTGTGCAGGCTTAATAATCCAGACGGATTGATAGCCTCTGAAGTCCTAATCTAACTAACTTAATTACTTACTATATTTATATTGTGTCTTTGTAAGATCTATAATGGAAACGCGCGTAAATGGAACGAAAGGTCTTAAAATTGACACATATATGGGGGAAAAAGTTAAAAAATCGTCAAACTAATGGGGTGAACATCTTAAATTTTCAAATCAAATGGGGCTAAACATGAGAGAAAAAGCACAGTTGAGAAAGATTCTGTGAGGATCTGAGGGATAAATTAGATCGATTTTGTCCTCTTCGTTGATAAAGGGTTTTCCTAAGTTGTATTTGTTGCTGTTGCTGTTCCTCAGGCTGTCTGGCCGAACAGCCCCAAGGTCCCGAGCAAGGCCAAGGCCATAACCGAGCGTCCCCACAAAACCCTCCCTGCTTACCACTAATAAAGCCCGGGTTACCAAAGCCACTCCAAGGCGGGGAGCTGAGGAGGGTGCGGAAACGCTCGGGAAACCAAAGCCCCACCTAAGGCCCTGTGCCCCTCAGCAATTATGAAGGGAAAGTTGAGGGGTACACGAAAAATGTGAGGCTTTGACTCCCAATCTCCCAACCTCTAGGTAGTGTTTTCCCAAGTTGTAGGAAAGACCTTTATCACCACATTCTGATTAAGATTACACGATTACACACAACTTAGGGTTTTCCTAAGTTGTTTACAATTGTGTAATCTTAACCAGAATGTAGTGATAAAGGTCTTTCCTAATTTACATAAAATTTTGCAGTGTCAGCCAAAATATAGCCAAAAGTGCGTTAAAATAGTTAAAAGGGCTATTTGTCAAAAATATAATTGTATATCTTGGAAATTATATCAAAGAAAGTCTTTAAAATTTGTGCCTAGTAATTATATTGATTTTAATATCATGCAATCCAATGTGCATATATCTATAAACTATAGAGCTATTGTTTAATGAAGATACATCATAATAATAATAATAATAATAATAATAATGATGATGACAATAAAATATAATACATCATGAACCGATCTTCCTTAGAAAGGCACACTCTATTCATTTTCGTTTCTCTATGGTATCGTGTAAACAAACAAAGACACGGACAGACAGACAGGAAGAGACGAAGCATAGTGGGGCCATTGTTGAGTTGAGAGAGAGAGAGAGATTTGCATAGATTTACTTAGATACACTGGCCTTACGATCCAAACGAGGTGGTCAGGACTTAATTCTAATAGAAATGGCATATCCGATAGAAAAGGAAAGTTGAAGGAAAGGATAAAAAAGAAGAAGGCTCTCTCCCCACCCCCTGTTCTTCCGGCAATTGCCGTACATGAAAAAGTTGGAAGTGATTAACCTTGCTGGGCTTCGAAATCCCCAGAAGGAATTTACAGGAAAGATTGGAAGAAAAAAAAGGAAAATGTATGTAGAAAGAGATAGAGAGAGAGAGAGAGAGAGAGAGAGAGAGAGAGAGAGAGAGAGAGAGAGAGAGAGAGAGAGAGAGAGATATGTAGGGCCAGGATATAAGTGATAACAGAGTAATATTATGTAAGTGTGTGTGTGTGTGTGTGTGTGTGTGTGTGTGTGTGTGTGCTTGTATACTGTATGATAGATATATAGAAGATAGATAGATAGATATATGGAGAGAGAGAGAGATATATTTTAATTTTATATGTATACTATAATAATTATGTACCAACTATATATTACGAAGGCTAGGCCACATAAAGGATCAGGAACTAACCCACATTAGTTAATACATAAACAGTTACAATGAAAAACAAACAAACATTACATTCATTTGAGAACTTAACCCTTTGAAGATCTATGGCGCATTTTGACAGTCTATTCTGGCTATCATTAAACGATTGTATAGAATTGAGGAAGGATCTGTGGGAATGATAAGGGCAAAGACTATCTCCATTACCCCTCTGACTTTCGACATATACCCTTCCTAATGTGAATAAAACCGTCTAATAAATTAATGCTAGCCAGAAAACCAAAAAGAAATGCATCCTCGTTCGTATCTGGTAGGGGTTAATGACATGCTAACGATACTTCAAGTATTATTACAGAGTTGGTCGAGGTATTAAGGACAGTAAAACATTAACTCCATTTAATAGATGACCTTTGCAATGCTGTAGTCATCCCACTATCAGAGAGAGAGAGAGAGAGATTTGATTTGATTTGATTTGATTGTTTTATTGAGAAAAGTACAAATGTTACACAAGTATCATAGTTAAATTATCTCAAAAGGGCGAAGGTGCAATCTTCACCCTAATTCTAGCTTAAACTATGTCATTACATATATAGTTAGTTATAGTTAGTTATAGTTAGTTAGTTAGTTAGAGAGAGAGATAGGGGGGGGGGGGGGGTGCTATAACCGTACTGAACATCATGCTTTTTTATGTAACTCGGGTTGTATGCAAAAAATGGGTGACGTATATGAGTCTGCTCTGTGTGTGTGCGTGTGTGTGTGAGTGTGTGTGCAGATGCTTGTGTGTGTATATTACCGTATGTGTGTGTATATATGGCTCCTTGTGTCTGCATGCGTGTGTGTGTATGGCTGCTTGTGTATGTGTGTATGACTGTTTGTGTATGTATGTGTGTGTGTGTGGCTGCTTGTGTTTGTGTGTTAGGGTACTTGTGTATGTATTTATGTGTGTGCGTATGTATGTGTGCGTATGTGTGTGGCTGCTTGTGTATGTATTTGTGTGTGTATGTGCGTGTGCTAGATACTGAGACACATACGTAGCACATGCCTGCAAGCAATAAAACAAGGCGTTCATACCGTGTGGGAGCGTCGTATTAGGGTGAGTGGCTTTAAGTAAGAGAGAGAGAGAGAGAGAGCAGTCAGATAAACAAACAGGCATACCGTAAGTGTTGATGTCATGTAGTTGTTTTTACTATTGAGAGAGAGAGAGAGAGAGAGAGAGAGAGAGAGAGAGAGAGAGAGAGAGAGAGAATAAAAAGAGGAAACCATAAATTACAAAGGCACACACTAGACTCAGGAACTATAGCTGAGAGATTTACATATCTTTACATAAGTACACAGACTGCACAAACTATGCGGTTCTTACTTTCACAGTCTGGACACAATTCTAACATAGAATTTGCTACAAAGTCGAAGGTAAAGAGAGCAAAGCAGAAGGCTCTCTCCCCGCCCACTACACCCACCGACCTTGGGGGGTTGGGATGAAATATAGTTGGGGAAACAAGGTCCTCAGCAAAATGAGAACAGTTCTACTGGGATATTCATAGTAAAGAGCAAAGTTGAGAAACTGTGTATACTACTGATATATTATTAACCTTCTCCGACATATGACGCGATTTTGAGCCTATTGGGGATACTTTAAAGCCTGTGTTACCATCAGGGGTATTTAGAAACCTTTAGTTTAGTTACTTCAACCTCTGCCGTTGTCTTTGAGTTAGCTGTGGGCAGAAAACTAATTTTGGAGAGGTAATTATAAGAGTGAGAGAACTCTATTTCTTATTGCTAATCTGGCAACCTCTGCGTCATATGTGCGTGAAAGGGTTAATTTAACATTGTTTAGCCTATATTACTTTAACCTCCTCGAAATGGATATCTAGCCTCCTTTTGAATGGGACTGTTATATTACATTGTACAACTTTCTCTGGCAATTTGTTCCACTCGTTGACTACACTGTAGGTGAAGAATACTCTGTGACATTCGCTCTCCCTTTTGTTAATTTAATTCTATGTCTGCGAGATGATGAACTAGTATTGATTTTGAACAGTCCACATCAATGTTGTCAAAACCCTTAAAACCTTGCAATATTCGTTTCTTACGTGATATATATTTGTATTTTAAACTTTCGTAGTATTATTTATTTCTCAGTGAAGGCATCAACTTTGTCTCGCTATCTCTACGCTGCACTGACTCGAGTTTCTCAATGGCCTTGTTCAAACCAAGGTTCTATAATCTATATTGACCTTGGTTCATATAAGGAGACCAGCATTGTACGTCATATTAGAGTTGGGGCTACTATGCTCTTAATTAACGGTACTATAATGTTCTAATGTTGTATAAGAGAGAGAGAGAGAGAGAGAGAGAGAGAGAGAGAGAGAGAGAGAGAGAGAGAGAGAGAGAGAGAGAACAAGTCACAGTGACCTTGCATAATATCCCTCCTACACGTACATCACTTATTCACACAGTCACGGTGAGGGCCATATATCTACTAACACACACACACACACACACCTCCCCGTGGCGTAACAGATAACGCGTCTGGCTCACAACCAGAAGATCCCGAGTTCGAGACCCGGGCGGGGAAGAGACATTTGGGCAAGTCTCCTAACGGTGTAACCTCTGTTCACCTAGCAGTATAAATAGGAACCTGGTATAGTGGACAAAGTTGTGACGTCCCCTCTGGGGTTGGTGATCGGTTACAGGCGAGATGGGTATCGTATTGGTCAACCTAAGCTACTGGTCAACCTAAGCCTTCGGGTGAGACTGATACCGTAGTGAGAATGGTACCGTACAGATTAACCCTAAGCCTTCGTTTCCAGATGTCGCCAATTGGCTAAAATACAGACTACACACACATCCACAGCCATTCCAACGATACATAAACACTTAACATGCATTTCACGCAATACATTCCCAGTTAAGGAGGCGTGATAATAATGAGCTTAGCTCGCATTGCGTGGATTCCCCTTGACGAACAAGCAAGTTAATTACACAGACACACACATAATTATATACAGTATATATATATATATATATATATATATATATATATATATATATATTCTAAATATCCACAGGGAAGGAAGGAAAATAAACACAGACTCCCAAGCACTTTCGTGTATTACATCTTCAGGGTACAGAGGACAGGTCTCTGTACCCTGAAGATGTAATACACGAAAGCGCTTGGCACTCCGTGTTTATTGTCCTTCCTTCCCTATGGATATTTAGCATATTATAAGTTCACGTGTTGCTGTGACTTTATATATATATATATATATATATATATACAGTATGTATGTACTGTATGTGTGTGTGTATACACATTATTAAGTTTACACCAATTTGAATGTTTGAACTTATAATCCAATGATAATGCAATTATAACTATCTGGATTGGTATTTGGATAAACTTGTTTTTCAAAAAATAGTATATATAGTTTTGTAGTTGATTGTGTTGGTGTCCAGAGATATACTTCCATAATTAGAAATAGGTGAAGTCCATGAATACTTATAAGTGGGCTAGAGATTATGACATGCGAGTGTACCATAAAATTACTCTACACTTAAATTTGTTCTATTCTGTTTGTGTTCTCCATCTTGTTCCAATATTCTTGTCCACGAATGTACGTCCCTAACTTTACATTAGCTTGGACCTATATTCACGAAAGTTGCCCAGACGGTATTGTACAGCATAAGGTACTGGTTCGGCTCAGTGGTTTAAGGAGGGGGTTTAGTTTGCTCTCTAAACCTTTTTCAAGCTTTAAAAAACACCCACAAGACCCCCCTTTGATATAAATTTGTATATTTTTCGGTAGAAAAATGTCCTGGTCGAAGGCCGATTCCTCTTCAAATTCAGGCTCGCTATCGCTCACCAGGGAAAAAATCGACACCTAAATGGCACGAAAGGTCTTAATACTGGCAAAGAAATTGAGCAAAAGGTCTGAAAATCGCCAAACTAATGGGGCGAATGTCTTGAAATCTCATAACTAATAGGGCTAAACATGAGTGAGAAGGATGACTCGAAAAACCAACTTCCTCCCCTTAAGGCGTAATTTGTGACCTTAATAGAAAGATTGGAGCCTTGCAAGCGTTTCACCATATACAGTACACTTTAAGGGGCCCACCTCGCTTTTCTCCCTCTTTCTCTCCCTCTCTCTTTGGCTTGCATCCATTCGGCCCCATTCAGCCGACTGTTTTAAGACGTTTACCCCCATCCAGGTGTCAATATTTTCCTGGCGAGCGGTAGCGGCTAGCAAGCCAGCATATATATATTTTTGTTTTGACAGCAAGCTAAATTTTTAAACTTTTCGATAGAAAGCGTCTCCGGCGAAGCCGGATTTCTCCATACAATGCTGGCTCGCTATCGCTCGCCAGGATGAAATCGACACCTGGATGGGGATAAACATCTTAAAACAGTTGGCTGAATGGGGCCGAATGGATACAAGCCAGAGAAAGAGAGAAAATGAGAGAAAAATACTAAAAAAGCAGGTCACCTCCCTTAATTTTCAAATGACAGAGAGAGAGAGAGTACAAAGTACAAAGGAGTACAAAGGAAATCAAGCAACAACAGATATAGTGACCCTTCTAGGTTGCTTGTCCTCCAAAACACTGAGGATCAAGTGTCCAAACAGTGGTTTAGAGTGGGTAAGGAAACATTGGAAAGGGAATTACTGCCCTGGAACTAATGTCCGTGGCAGGATTAGGAAGTTAGTAGGGGACAGATGGGTTAGTAACTGAGGGGGGGATAAAATAAAGTTATTAATTTACAAACGCAGTCAGTCGCGGGTTTGATGCGAGATATTTGTCTAGGCGGAGTTTAAATGAATCAACGGTGATGCAGTCTATAACGTTTCGGGGAAGCCCATTCCACAAGTTGACAACTCGATTGAAGAAGAAATTCTTAGATTCGTGTGAGTTAAAAGATTTACCAATAATTTTGCAACCGTTTCCCCGCGTGTAATTAGATTGGTCGATAGTGAAGTACTTACTACAGTTCATATTGTCGATGCCTTTGATGATTTTGAACACTTGAATTAAGTCACCTCTTAATCTGCGCTGGGTTAAAGGAAATAGATTTAATTCTCTAAGACGCTCTTCGTATGGTTTGTTCTTTAGGCTAGGTATCATTTTGGTAACTCTACGTTGAACTCGTTCTAGCTTGTTTATATCTTTTTGGTAATAAGGGCACCAGGATTGAACGCAGTATTCCAGAAGAGGGCGGACTAAGGAATTGTAAAGGGTTAGGATAACGTCTTTGGATTTATGCTCAAATGACCTGCCTATAAAGCCAATTATTTTGTTTGCCTTCTTAACAACTTCTGAACATTGTTGACTCGGTTTTAGGTTACTCGATATTGTTACTCCCTGATCGGTTTCTCTGTTTACATTCTTAAGCTGAGTGCCATTCATCGAATAGTTTGCTTTCTCATTTAGGTATCCGATATGTAGTACTTTACTTTTATCCGCATTGAAACTCATTTGCCAAATTTGGGCCCAACATGACAATTTATCTAGATTGTGTTGCATATCGTCAACTTGTTCTTTTGAGAGTACGCTATTTGCAATTTTTGTATCGTCAGCAAATTTTGAGATTGTGCAGGTGAGACCCTCATCTATGTCGTTGATGTAAATTAGAAAGAGAATTGGTCCTAGTACCGATCCCTGGGGTACCCCGCTACTTACATTGCTCCATTTAGATGCCTTACCGTTTATGACTACTCTTTGCTTTCTGTCGCTGAGCCAATTTTCTATCCATTTCAACACACCGTCTTGTATTCCATGCACTTTTAGTTTTAGCAGTAAACGTTTGTGGGGAACTTTGTCAAAGGCCTTTTGAAAATCAAGGTATATAATATATACAGCTTTACTCTCATCGTAGAGGTTGAGGATATCGTGGAAGAAGTCTAAGAGGTTTGTTAAACAGGAACGTTTTTTATGAAAGCTGTGTTGAGTATCTTTAAGTATGTTATTTTCCTCTAAGTGATTTACGAGTCTGTCTCGTATGACCGTTTCTAGCATTTTACATACAACTGAGGTTAAGCTAATTGGACGATAGTTACTGGGTAGGGATTTGCTGCCTTTTTTTAATATCGGTGTTACGTTGGCTAGCTTCCACTGATCAGGCATAGTTCCAGACTGCAAGGATTTATTGAATAGTAATGTCAGTGGTTTGGAGAGCTCATCCTTAGCTTCCTTTAGAACTCTAGGCGAGATTGTATCAGGTCCAGGCGTTTTATTTACCTTGAGTTTATCTAAACAATTCAATACTTCTCTCTCTGTAACGGTGATATTGCTTAAAACATCTGAATTATCAATCTGAATCGGCGATGGTGTAGGGATATCACTGAGGTCTTCTGTTGTAAAAACTGATGCAAAAAAGGTATTCAGGGCATTACTCACTTGTACTTCGTCTTTGGTGTATTCTCCATTTTCATCGACTAACGGTCCAACAGTTGAAGTAACTACTTTTTTCTTTCTGATATAACTATAGAATTCTTTCGGGTTTGTTTTACTTTGATTCGCAATATGTAACTCTAAGGTCTTTTTACTTTGCTTAATTAACTTTTTGGCTTTGCGTCGTAGCTCTACAAATTTCACCCGTTCTTCGTCATTTTGTGAAGATTTTAATCTATCATTAGCAAATTTTTTAGCAAGCAGGCAGTTTGAAATATCTTACTCCACCATTTGGGCTTATTATTATGGCCTGGACGCCGTATTTTTCGATGGTATGCAGTCTTGCACTGCTTTTAGGTAAGTGGTTTCGAATAACTTCCAAGATGTATTTATGTCGTTATTGTTAATTAAAAAGCTCCAGTCAGTTTCTTTAAACATAGCTCTAAGTTTATGGAAGTTTGCTTTCTTGAAATTAGGGACTTTTTCGATGCAACTATTTGGTTCGTTACTAGTAAAATTTAAAGTGAAAGTTATCGTACGATGGTCGCTGTTACTGAATTCATCACCAACATTCAAATTCTCTATTAATTCTTCTTTTGTTGCAAGTACAATGTCAAGAACGTTATTACCACGGGTTGGCGTTCGAACAAATTCGAGAGAGAGAGAGAGAGAGAGAGAGAGAGAGAGCATATTATGATAGACCTCTAACAATAAAAATACTAAATAGCCAAAAGTATCTCAGAAGCTATATAACTTTAACAGATACACCAATCAAAAGTATCTCAGAAGCTATATATAACTTTAACAGATACACCAATCAAAAGTATCTCAGAAGCTATATATAACTTTAAACAGATACACCAATCAAAAGTATCTCAGAAGCTATATATAACTTTAACAGATACACCAATCAAAAGTATCTCAGAAGCTATATATAACTTTAACAGATACACCAATCAAAAGTATCTCAGAAGCTATATATAACTTTAACAGATACACCAATCAAAAGTATCTCAGAAGCTATATATAACTTTAACAGATACACCAATCAAAAGTATCTCAGAAGATATATATAACTTTAACAGATACACCAATCAAAACAGTAACTAAGTAGTTTAAAGGGTATCTCCAGAGCTATATACAGTATATCTCTCTCACAGGTGCGTCGGCCATACTAATCACCTTCGTCTGTCTGTTTACGTTACCTAGAGAGGATGTGAGAGAGAGGGCGGGTGTGTTTGGTTAAGGGAGTGTTTTTTTATGGATCACCTTCATGTTTAGCCCTTTTGAGATCTTAAGACGTTGACGATTGTTAGCCCTTTCGCCTTATTTCCTCGTCAATTTTAATATTATTATTATTAGTTTTGTTTAGTTTCCTTCCTAGAAGGAGGGAGAAGGGGTCCAGAACCCCCCGCCCCATGCTTAAAGAAGGGGTCCAGAACCCCCCGCCCCATGCTTAAAGAAGGGGTCCAGAACCCCCCGCCCCATGCTTAAAGAAGGGGTCCAGAACCCCCGCCCCATGCTTAAAGAAGGGGTCCAGAACCCCCCGCCCCATGCTTTAAGAAGGGGTCCAGAACCCCCCACCCCATGCTTAAAGAAGGGGTCCAGAACCCCCCACCCCATGCTTAAAGAAGGGGTCCAGAACCCCCCGCCCCATGCTTAAAGAAGGGGTCCAGAACCCCCCGCCCCATGCTTAAAGAAGGGGTCCAGAACCCCCCGCCCCATGCTTAAAGAAGGGGTCCAGAACCCCCCGCCCCATGCTTAAAGACACTGTTTAACACCTGTAGCAAATGTTCTGTCTATGATAACCTATAATGACTTGCTAAATATGGCTTGGTAATGGCTCGAACATGAATACTTATATACTTTGTGGCCATAATTAATGAGATGATGAGAGAGTTACCACCTGCGAAATACCAGCAATTATGAGTCTGGGTGTTCTGTAGCTTATTGTTTATGAGTGGCATTTAAGGGGAGGCTGGCCGTTTGTTTGGTCTTTAATTAATGTATTCATATGTTTTTTTTAGTTTCCTCCCTAGACCTCCATCAAGCTTAGAAATACACTCCCTAGACACCCCGTCAAGATAAATTTGTACATATTTCGGTAGAAATATGTCCCGGCCAAAGGCCGGTTCCTTTTAAAATTGCAGGCTCGCTTTCGCTCGCCAGGAAATAATCGACACCTAAATGGCACGAAAGGTTCTAAAATTGACAACGAAATGGGGCGAAGGGTGTTAAAATCGCCAAACTAATGGGCCGAACGTCTTATAATCTCAAAACTAGTGGGGCTAAACATTAGGGAGAAGGGGGTCTAGAAAAACGGTCTGCCTCCCCTTAATTTTGCTACGTGTGCGCTATCACTAGGCTGTGCTTGACCGCAGCGCTCACCTCCATATCAATACCCTTTGGGACCGAAGATACAAAGGAGTACAAAGGAAATCAAGCAACAACAGATATAGTGACCCCTCTAGGCTGCTTGTCCTCCAAAACACTGAGGATCAAGTGTACTGCTTGGAAAACTTTGTCACTGCTAATCAAAACACCCGAATCCTTTTCCCGAGTCAGACACTTCCAGAGGCATTCCCAATAGTGAATAGCCTGACTTAAGGTTTGTTTGACCGATGTGCATCACCTTGCACTTTTCCAAGTTTAGAGGCATCTGCCATGTCTCAGACCATTCACCCAGTCTGTCAAGAGAGAGAGAAAGAACGAAAGAAAGTAAGACAAAGAAAGAAAGAAAGAAATAAAGAAAGAGAGAGAGAGAGAGAGAGAACTGACGCATCATTGGAGGAAGACAAAATTATTAGCAAGGTTGTTTCTGTTGAAGGTTATGGCGCCCTATAAGCCTCCTGACTGCTTCCCTCTTAGTACTTGCAGTGCGTTCATGCTCTTCTGGTATAGTGTTGTGGATTATACTAGACAATTTGATTTAGTTTAGGAATTACGCAATTTGATCAAGGGTTCAAATCTGTCTGTGTATGTGTGTGTGTACGTGTGTGTGTTAAAAACAGATACAAGTATAATGCAACAGAGGAAACATTACAAAAGGCACATATTAGGCCCGAGAGAGAGAGAGAGTACAAAGGAGTACTAAGGATGTCAAGCAACAACAGATCTAGCGACCCCTCGAGGTTGCTTGCCCTCTAAATCACTGCTGCTCTAAGTGTCCAACAGTGGTTCAGAGTGGGTAAGAGATAATTGGAAAGGGAAGCACTGCCTTAAGACCAATGTCCTTGGTAGGGTTAGGAGATGTTAATAGGGTCACATTTGAGTTAACAACATAACACGATGTATCTGAGAAAAATGGTAATTTATTTACAAATGCAATCAGTCGCGGATTTAAGGCGAGATGATTGTCTAGGCGATGTTTAAAGGAATCAACAGTGTTGCAGTCTATATCTTTTCGAGGAAGCCCATTCCATAAGTTCACAACTCAATTGAAGAAGAAATTCTTAGACTTGTGCGAGTTAAATGATTTATCAATAATTTTGAAACCATTTCCCCGTGTGTAGTTAGATTGGTCGATTGTAAAGTACTTATAACAGTTCATATTGTCGATGCCTTTGATGATTTTGAAGGCTTGAATTAGGTCATCTCTTAATCTGCGCTGGGTTAAATGAAATAAACTTAATTCTCCTAGAGACCTAGACGGTCCTCATATGGTTTGTTTCTTAGATTAGGTATAATTTTGGTAATTCTACGCTGAACTCGTTCAACTTTATCAATATATTTTTGGTAGTAGGGGAACCAGGATTGAACGCAATATTCCAGAAGAGGACGAACTAGGGAATTGTAAAGTGTGAGAATTACATCTTTGGATTTATGTTTGAATGACTTGCTTAGAAAGAGAGAGTGAGAGAGAGAGAGTGAGTGTTCAGTGGTAGAGAGGTACTATAAAGGGTATCTAGGCACTGATAACACAGATTAAGCAAACGTGACACATACGTACCACATACCCCTTATTACATAATATACCTTCTTTTCCCTTCGACCATAGACACAGAGATTATTGTTAAGCCCTTGACAACAAGATTTATTTGTATTATTATTTGTATTGTTGGGAAGTTGGCTAGAACTCTCAAGCAGCCCTGGAAGGAACCAACAAGACCCTCCCTCCCCAACCTGATGCAAATGAAGATCCCCAAACCCCCACAGTCATATTATTAGAGTCTCTTATACAGTAGATGTGGATGGCCAGGATTCCTCAACTGGAAGCTCCATGATAGTGGCGGATCTTCCCCCGCACCACACTACAACATTGGCTGAGGGAGGGCTCTCCAAGGCTTCATATTCGAACTCCAGGTGTTTCGGACTCACACAGTGGCTGTTTGGGGGGAACAAATTTGTGTAGTTGACTGTACATATTTTACTATAATCGGGGTATCACAATCCACCTTGTTTATAGCTGAGCTTCACGATTTTAAAGGGAGATTTTTATGTATTAGTGTTATATTCACGTCTCTCTCTCTCTCTCTCTCTCTCTCTCTGTCTGTCTGTCTGTTTCTATGTACTCCTGAACCAAATGGATATACTGTATATGACAAGTACAAACACACATATATAATGTATGCTACCTTGAACTATACGTTTTAAATACCACTGTCTGCGTAATATTATATAGATTATCGTACTATCTTATCGTAGAGTTATGCAATCGGTTATCATACCACTACTATCAAGTTCATCAGGTAGTCTACCGTGGTATGCCTGGATAGTGTACAGTTACCCACATGAGTTATGTTCCGTGGTACATGGAACTATAATGCACATGATTGAAATACAAGTGTAGTTTCTTATGCAGTGGTTATATATGGAGTGACCTGTTTTTTGTTTTCTCTCCTTTTCTCTTTCCCTGGCTTGTATCCATTCGGTCCCATTCAGCCAACTGTTTTAAGACGTTTATCTCCATCCAGGTGTCGATTTCTTCTTGGCGAGCGATAGCGAGCCAGCATTGTATGGAGGAAGGGTCTGTGGTAGTTAAAAGGATTGATCGAGGTAGGTTGAAGGCTTATTAATTGCTAGATATCCTTCCTAAACTGAATAAAATCGTCTAATGGTTGCAAGGGTATGATGAAAAGTACGTCCCTGGTACTGAGTGGGTTAAAATAGGACTTCAGAGGCTATCAACCCTTCTGGATTATTAAGCCAGCACACTGTAAGTCAAGAATAACGTCAGTACTAGAGCCCCTTTTCGGGAACTCCAATCCCGTGTTACACTAGTTCGAATATATGAACCTTTAAAGCCAATATCTGAAGCATCTGGGCTACAATAATGCATTGTTTTGTCTCGTTTGTGTTCGGTACTGATTCAAATGGGTGCGTCGCCATTGGCTGAATACAAATTATGAGTATTAACCCCTTCTGTACCAGCGACGTCTTTTTATATATATTCTAGCTATATCTAGACGATTTTGTGCAGCTTAAGAACGATCTGTGGTAGTGAAAAGGGTTAAGTGAGATAGTACGAAGCCTGTTAATTGCTGGAGGTTATATTTAAACTGAATATAATCGTCTAATAGTAGCCAGAATAAAGTTAAAAGGACGTCACCGGTATTGATTGGGTTAAAAGGATATGTTTCAATCAAATATTGATAAATCAATTTTTGCCAAGGGATTCAATTTACCGTCATAAAAACAAAAACACACAAACAAAAACAGACAATAGTTGAATCATTGTCCCATGGTGGAATTATACCATGAATTATTGTCCCATGGTGGAATTATACCATGAATAATTGTCCCATGGTGGAATTATACCATGAATTATTGTCCCATGGTGGAATGATACCATGAATAATTGTCCCATGGTGGAATTATACATGAATTATTGTCCCATGGTGGAATTATACCATGAATAATTGTCCCATGGTGGAATTATACCATGAATTATTGTCCCATGGTGGAATTATACCATGAATAATTGTCCCATGGTGGAATTATACCATGAATTATTGTCCCATGGTGGAATTATACCATGAATTATTGTCCCATGGTGGAATTATACCATGAATAATTGTCCCATGGTGGAATTATACCATGAATTATCCCGTGACTGTGGACTATACGCTTAAAGGGGTAGTTGTTATTGTTGTTGTTGTTGTTGTTGTTCCCCAGGCTGTCTGGCCGAACAGCCCCAAGGTCTCGAGCAAGGCCAAGGTCATAAACGAGCGCCCCCACAAAACCCTCCCTGCTTACCACTAACAAAGCCCGGGTGACCTAAGCCACTGCAAGGCAGGGAGCTGAGGAGGGTGCAGAAACGCCCGGGAAACCAAAGCCCCACCCAAGGCCCTGTGCCCCTCAGCAATTATGAAGGGAATGTTGAGGGGCAAGGGAATAATGTGACGCTTGCTCCAATCTGCCAACTTCTAGGTTGGCAGTAGGGAGGTCAATCCACGGAAAAGACGCCGTCACTTGAGATCTAGAAGATATATAAGTAAAAGGAACAGTCAGAGTAAGCTATGGGTATGGCAGAGATCGCTCAGCTCTCACTCTGATAGACCAGCCCATCACCACTAAAGGGGTAGTTGTTATTTTTGGGTCAATTTATTATTTATTTATTTTATAGTAACCTCGCTAGATCTCCACTTTCCCTAATAAATTATGTATAATAACGCTGCGAGTCTATTCGGGATAATTATCGAAATTTTCCCGGCTGAAGGCCGATTCCTCCTAGAATGCCAGGGTAGCTATCGCTCGCCACGAAAAAGTCGACACCTAAATGGCCCGAAATGTACATGTTTATACTGACAAAGAAATGAGGCGATAGATCTTAAAATCGCCAAACTAATGGAAGGAACGTCTTAATATCTCGTTAATGGGACTAAACATGAGGAAGAAAAGGCAACTACTTCCCCCCTTTAACCTTGAGATCACCAGCTGATTATGACGCAATGCCACCAACCCTCACCACACACTCAAGCCGGTATCACACGAGAGCTTTTATAGTCAACATTCGATGATCAACATTTTTCTGGCAACATTTCTGGAATATTTTGCACTGGTATCGGAAACTAGACTGATGATAGATGAATTTAGGTAACTGAAATATTGTAAACGTTAGCCTAATAAGCTGCCAGACCAGTGTTGAGGGAAAAAGCCCTCGTGTGGTACCGGCTTCAGACTATAATACACTGTGGCTGTACTACGGTCAAGGCTTCTTGAAATGCTGGGTGTGAAGGGAATTTCATGGTCTCCTGAAATATCCCCAGGCTACCTTTAGGATCAACTTTTCCTGGTACCTGGCGCGGGGTACGAACCTCTGAAGGGAATTTAACCCCCCTAAAAACCCACAGGTTTTGAGATGCCTTGGGTGGGGTTCGAACCCTGGTTAGTGACCCAACCATCACCACCAGGCCCGCGCGCTAACCCACTGTACTACCACGGACGTACTAAAAGTATAGCAACCTTAGTCCGATTTTTAAGAACCAGGTGATAGTCTCGTGGTGTTATCACGTGATGAGTTTATTGGACTTACCATCTACGACTATTTTACGCTATACCTGACGTCAACTCGGGTTAGTATTATTGTGGGTGCGGGACATTTTCGAGGGCATTACATTACATCCTTCTTTAACTGGGCTAGTCCCTAGCCTATTTTAAGGTCGTAAGGTATCGTAGCTGTATTACCTCAGCAATCTCAATATTGTTGGTATAGGGTTCGCGTGACGGGTGCTCCACGTAGCTACCTGGTCACGATCCCACCGCTGCCACCAATGAAATGCTGGGTGTGAAGGGAATTTCATGGTCTCCTGAAATATCCCCAGGCTACCTTTAGGATCAACTTTTCCTGGTACCTGGCGCGGGGTACGAACCTCTGAAGGGAATTTAACCCCCCTAAAAACCCACAGGTTTTGAGATGCCTTAGGTGGGGTTCGAACCCTGGTTAGTGACCCAACCATCACCACCAGGCCCGCGCGCTAACCCACTGTACTACCACGGACGTACTAAAAGTATAGCAACCTTAGTCCGATTTTTAAGAAACCAGGTGATAGTCTCGTGGTGTTATCACGTGATGAGTTTATTGGACTTACCATCTACGACTATTTTACGCTATACCTGACGTCAACTCGGGTTAGTATTATTGTGGGTGCGGGACATTTTCGAGGGCATTACACTTCTTACTATGATATATTTTAGTCTTTTGTTTGCCAGAGACCTTTTGTTTGCCAGAGACCTTTTGTTTGCCAGAGACCTTTTGTTTACCAGAGACCTTTTCACTTTACTCTGGCTACTATTATACTATTATACTATTTTATTCAGTTTAAATAGGGCCTTAAGCAATTAAATACCCTCATTGTTCCCTGATTAAATAGCACTGTATGAATATTCCCATATTCAAAATATTCTACAGGGGTGCAATGCCTAGTGAGTTCATTGCTCAATAGGTAGCATTCTGAGAGTGAGGGTCCAAGTCTAGGAGGTAAGACAGTGAAGAACTGGAGAGAGGCAGCTTCAGAGATGGGGCTGCTTCGGGCCTTGAGTGAGCAACTAAGCCCCATGCATCTTGCGAAGGCAAGATGGCAGGGGCTGGTTGCAGCTAAAAAGTGCTTCACATGTCTCACCCCCTAGACTGGAACGAGATCTCATAGGCTTCTCCGTTATATATAGAACGGTTGAATATCAGGTTCTCAGCTTATGCCCGAGAGGGAGTAGTTGAAATATAGAAGACAAAAACTCTCGCTTAACCATTTTCACTACCACAGATCCTTCTTAAGCTGCACAAAATCGTCTAAATATAGCTCGAATAATATTATATACACGTCGCCGGTACTGAAGGGGTTAACCAAGTGTTATTTGATGGGGGGTGTGTTTCGGTTGTTTCACTCCATTAGTTTGTAGATTTTAAGACGTAACCCAATCAATTTGACGATAATAAAGACGGTTCACCTCATTCAGGTGCCAATCTTTTTTTCTGGGCGAGCGATAGCAAGCCTGTAACTTAGATGAAATCAGCCTTCTACCGATTTGCTAATGGTATTTTGTTAGCCAGAAAATACATCAATACAAAGAAATGGTATGGCGTACTGAAAGGGTTAAGTGAAGTGGGTTTTTTTTTTTTTTTTTTTTGCCTCCTCCCAAGACCTCTATCAAACATTAATGAACACTCCCAAGAACCTCCTTTGAGATCAATTTGTGCATGTTTCGGTAGAGAAATAGGACCGACAGGCTCACTATCGCTACCCAGAAAAAAATGATACCTTGATGGCACGAAAAGTCTTATATGTGGCGAAAATCCGCGAAATGTCTAAAAATAACCAAACTAATGGAGCGAACGTCTTAAAATCTCCAAACTATGGGGCTAAACATGAGGGAGAAGGGGTCCAGAAAAAACATCCCCTTAACCCCTTCACCACCATTACGTAATTTTGTATCGTATTCTGGTTATCATTATACGATTGGCTTTAGTTGATAATCTACCTCTAGGACTCAAATGGGTTAATACGATCTGTTTTGGTTGATAATCTACCTCTAGGACTCAAATGGGTTAATACGATTTCATTAAACTCTTTTAACATGACGTAGAGACACAGAGTAGTTTTATCTCTCCCCATTAATAAGTTTCGAGAAAAGTTATTGCCAATCGTTAAGTGATTTGGCTAGTCAGTGATAAAATATATGTAGGCTAATCGTGGTCAAAGGCTCAGTCAGCACGTACTACATTTTAACTCTTTCACGCATTTATGACGCAGAGGTTGCCAGATTAGCAATAAGAAATAGAGTTCTCTCACTCTTATAATTACCTCTCCAAAATTAGTTTTCTGCCCACAGCTAACTCAAAGACAACTGCAGAGGTTGAAGTAACTAAACTAAAGGTTTCTAAATACCCCTGATGGTAACAAAGGCTTTAAAGTATCCCTAATCGGCTCAAAATCGCGTCATATGTCGGAGAGGGATAATATAGGCCTACTGTTCACACACACACATACACACACATACACACATATATATATATATATATATATAAAAGTATGTTATTGTCTCGTATACGTTCAATACTGTTTCTAATGGGTGCGTCATCATTACAGTTGGTGACTACATACAACCACATTATAATGTTCGTCTGTAATGTATAATTTATACAGTATATCAGTCTTGCAATAGTTTCCTAGTTCAAGAGAGTTAAGGTCACTTACCCCAACAAGAAATCCAGAGAGACACCACTCCTTAGTTAGCAAAACAAATAAATATATAAATAAATAAATAAATATATAAGAGATAAAAATATATACTATATAAATATATATATATTTTACATATATCTATTATATATTATATATATATTACTGTATATATAGAGAAGAAGATATTATATATATATATATTTTTATATATATATATATATATATATATATAATATATATATTACTGTATATATATATATATATATATATTATATATATATCATATATATATTATTATAGATATCCTATATATATATATGATTACAGTCTATATATATATACTATATATATAGT
>CM064487.1:9151166-9156166 GCA_032716605.1 Paralithodes platypus | reverse complement strand
TGCAGTCTGTGTGGTGGCACTACAGTCATTGGCTAAGTGACATAGATAGATGATCGCTAGAAGCAGATAGATAGACCGTAGATTGATAGATAGATAGATAGCTAGATAGATACTAGCTAGATAGATAGATAGATAAATGAATAGATATATAGATAGCTTGATATATAGATAGATAGGTATAGATTGATAGATAGATAGATAGAGATAGATAGATAGATAGAAAGAGAGAGAGAGAGAGGGTATAGTCTATTTGCTGTAAGTAGGCGAGAGATCATGACCTCTATCCTCTGTAACTCAAAAACAGCTCGAGTAATCCAGCTAATATTTCTACCATTTGGGAAAAGTCAGCCAGGTGATAGGTATGCACATTTACAGCCCATTGCTCTAGCCTTTCTTGAGTTACAGAGGATAGAGGTCATGATTTCTCGCCTACTTACAGCGAATAGACTATAGATAGATAGAGATATAAAGATAGAGAGATATATAGATAGATAGATGGATAGATTGCTTATAGATAGATAAACTCTAATAGTTTATATGGTGACCGGACAAATCAACCAGTAGACCATTTCAACCAGTAGCTCTCAAGTGCCAAATCAACCAATACGGTTAGGTTAGGTTAACTATTATGTTGGCACTGGTTGGGTTTGGTCTTGGTTGATTTGGCACTGGTTGAGCTACTGGTTGACATGGTGTACTGCTTGAGAGGACATGAACACATTACAGTACACACTCAACATGAACACATTGCAGTACACACTCAACATTTCACTTTCTCTCTCTCTCACTCAACATTTAATACATAATTATGATTTCCTTAAGGGAGATGGGCGTTTTTTTTGGACCACTTTCTCATCATGTTTAACCACATAGTTTTGAGATTATAAGACGTTTGGCCCATTAGTTTTGGCGATAACACCTTTCGCCCCATTTCGTTGTCAAATTTAAGAGCTCCGTGCCATTTAGGTGTCGATTATTTCCTGGCGAGCGATAGCGAGCCTGCAATTTTAAGAGGAACCGGCCTTCAGCCGGAACATTTTTCTACCGAAAAATTGTACAGATTTATCTTGGAGGGGGGGTCTAGGGGGTGTTTTCTAAGGTTGATGGAGGTCTAGGGAGGAGGAAACTAAAAAAAAAAATATGGGAAATAAATTAGTTAATAGAGCAACCAAACGGCCAGTCTGCCCTTAACATGAACCAAATACATTGTAATTTTGCTACGCTCCGCACCACATAGCCTATATATCATTGGTACATAAACACCTTTCACGTAGTTAAAGCACGTATAGCTATCATTATAAAGAAGATAGCCTATTCATTTAAAGCACATATCGCCTATTCATTATAAAGCACATATAGCCTATTCATTATGCACATTTAGCATTCATTATAACACATATCGACTATTCATTAAAAGCACATATAGTATCGCTATTCATATAAAGCACACAATTATGACATATAGCCTTTCATTAAAAGCCACGTATACTATTCATTATAAAGCAGATAGCCATTAATATAAAGAACGTATAGCCTATATTATAAAGCACGTATAGCCTATTCATATAAACACATAGCCTATTCATTATAAAGCAAGTATAGTATTCTTATAAAGCCGTGAGCCTATTCATTAAAGAAGTAGCCTATTCCTTATAAAGCACGTATAGCTCTTCACTAAAGCACGTATAGCCTCTTCATTATAAATCACGTATAGCCTCTTCATATAAAAAGTATAGCCTATTCATTATAAAGCACGTATAGCCTATCATTATAAAGCACATATAGCCTATAAAGCACATGTCTTCATATAAAGCACGTTAGCTATCATTATAAACACGTAGCTTTCATTATAAAGCAGTATAGCCTCTTCATTATAAAGCACGTATAGTTCATTATAAAGCACGTATGTCTCTTTCCTTATTAAAGCACGTATAGCCTATTCATTATAAAGGTATAGCCTATTTATTAAAGCACGTATAGCCTATTCATTATAAAGCACGTTATAGCCTCTTCATATAAGCACGTATAGACTATTCATATAAGCACGTGGCTTCATTATAAAGCGTATAGCCTATCATTATAAAGCCGGTATAGCCTCTCATTATAAGCACGTATAGCCTCTTCATTATAAAGCACGTAGCCTATTCATTATAAAGCACGTATAGCTATCATTATAAAGCACGTATAGCCTATTCATTATAAGCACGTATAGCCTCTTCATTATAAAGCACGTATAGCCTCTTCATTATAAAGCACATATAGCCTCTCATTATAAAGCACGTAGAGCCTATCATTATAAAGCACGTATAGCCTATCATTATAAAGCACGTATAGCCTCTTCATTATAAAGCGTATAGCCTCTTCATTAAAAAGCACGTATAGCCTATTCATTATAAAGCACGTATAGCCTCTTCATTATAAAGCAGTATAGCCTATTCATTATAAAGCACGTATAGCTCTTCATTTAAAGCACGTATAGCATTCATTATAAAGCACGTATAGCCATTCATTCTAAACACGTATAGCCTATTCATTATAAAGCACGTATAGCCTATTCATTATAAAGCACGTATAGCCTATTCATTATAAAGCACGTATAGCCTATTCATTATAAAGAACGTATAGCCTATTTCATTATAAAGCACGTCTAGCATCTTCATTATAAAGCACGTATAGCCTCTTCATTATAAAGCACGTATAGCCTCTTCATTATAAAGCAGTATAGCCTCTTCATTATAAAAACGTATAGCCTATTCATTATAAAGCACATAGCCTATTCATTATAAAGCAAATAGCATATTCATTATAAAGCACGTATAGCCTATTCATTATAAGCAGTATAGCCTCTTCATTATAAAGCACGTATAGCCTCTCATTATAAAGCCCGTATAGCCTTCATTATAAAGCACGTATAGCCTATTCATTATAAAGCACGTATAGCCTATTCTTATAAAGCACGTATAGCCTATTCATAAAAGCACGTATAGCCTATCATTATAAAGCACGTATAGCCTATTCATTATAAAGCACGTATAGCTCTTCTTATAAAGCACGTATAGCCTATTCATTATAAAGCACGTATAGCCTCTTCATTATAAAGCACGTATAGCCTATTCAGTTTAAGCACGTATAGTCTCTTCATTATAAAGCACGTATAGCCTCTTCATTATAAAGCACGTATAGCCTATTCATTATAAAGCACGTTAGCCTCTTCATTATAAAGCACGTATAGCCTCTTCATTATAAAGCACGTATAGCCTATTCATTATAAAGCACGTATAGCCTCTTCATTATAAAGCACGTATAGCCTTTCATTATAAAGCACTTATAGCCATCTTCATTATTATATAGATAAATGCTTTGAAAGAAAAACATGAAAAAGATGCTCGTTTTAAGGGGAGGTCTCCACTTGAGGGATTTTTTTCTGGACCCCTTTCTCCCTCATGTTTAGCCCCCATTGCTTTTGAGATTTTAGACGTTCGCCCTAGTAGTTTGGACATTTTAAGACATTTTGCCCCATTTCTGTCAATTTTAAGACCTTTCGTGCCATTTAGGTGTCGATTTTTCCTGGCGAGCGATAGCGAGCCTGTAATTTAAGAGCAACCGGCCTCCGGCCTGGACATTTTTCTACCGAAAAATGTACACATTTATCTTGAAAGGGGGTCTAGGGGGTATAATTTTAAGCTTGATGAAAACGTAGGGAACAAACTAAATACCTCCCCTTAACCCCTTCTGTACCGGCGACGTCTTATGTATTTGATTTCAGCTACATTTACACGATTTTATGAAGCTTAAGACGGATATATAATTATGGGTAGCTAGAATTATTAATTGAGATAGTCTTGTTGCCTTTTACAAGGGGTGTTTAGGACGTCCTTCCCTAAGCTGAATAAAATCGTCTAATAGTTGTCAGAATCTATGACGTAAAAATGACCGTCCCTGGTACTGTAGGGGTTAAACCCGATCACCACCATTACGTAATTGTCATCATATGCTGGGTCCAAACACATTAGACGATTGTCCTTTCGTTTTGTAATCTACAATACCGGCTCGAATGGGTAAATTACGACCTCAATAAAACCTCTTAAACCCGTCCTTTTTCAATCAATTATGGCGAACCCTATTAGGCGAATTTATTCAGCTTAGGAGGGATACTCTAGCAATAAGAAGGCTTTTAAATATCTCATTATGTAGTCTTCGAAAGGGGTGAACGCACAGAGTGTGAGGTGAAGCTGAACGGTCAGGATATGGAGATCGTCAAATCTTTTAAGTATCTGGGCGTCTGCAGGGTGTGGAGAAAAGAGGGGACTAGGGATGAAGAGGTGCGGGAGAGAGGTAACACAGGGGAAGAGGGTTGTAGGAAACGCTAAAAGCAGTAAAGTAACACGAAATAGGGTGGTCAGTATGTGGAATGTGAAGAAGTCCTTGCATGACAGTGTGGTAATCCCGACACTGACTTACGGAAGCGAAGCATGGACGTTGGTTGAGAGACTCCGACCAAGAGTGAGAGCAGTGGAAATGAATTAATTAAGGAGTGCGTGCGGAGTTACATGGAGGGATAGACAGACTAATGAGGAAGTAAGAAGGCTGGAGGTGTGGGTGTGGAGGTAGATGTGCTGGAAAAGTGGGAAAAGGAACAACTTGAGATGGTTCGGCCATATGGAAAGTATGGAAAGCGAGAGATATGACTAAGAGGGGGTACGAGAGCGAGGTGGAGGGATAGAGGGGGAGAGGTAGTCCGAATATGAGGGGGGAAGGAAGGGCGTGAGGAACTGACATGAAAGAAGGCGGTGCTGGTTGGGGGGAGGGGCGTCGACTCTGACTGGGGACAGAGGGCATGGGGGGCGGTTTCGTTCGTGGCCCCCCCTTAGGGGATCACAGCGCATCAGGCACTAGATAGATAGATAGATAAAACTATCTCAACCAACCATTTTAACTACCACAGAGCTTTTCCAAAAGCTGCATAATAACGTAGGATATAGCTTAAAATAAAAATATGA